>CP137666.1:12913504-13200045 GCA_037976565.1 Mesocentrotus franciscanus | reverse complement strand
AAAGCATGAACTTGTAACTAGGAAACAAAGTTGTTTAGGAACAGTAGCTTTCCAGCTTCAATGACATCACCCAAAAAAAATTTGACAGAGCAGTACACCACCCTACAGACTGAAGGTCAGGCTGCACATGCACTATCATCCTCTTGCCAGCGTTCCGTTTGTATCATCATGATCAATCATAAAAGTACTCTAACCTCAACAAAGGTTCATGTACAGGTTACCTACAACAACATTGTTTTTTTACCTTTTTTTAAATCCTTACCCTAAAATACAATTTGACTTTGGCAATTGAGTTTTATTCTCCCTCTCCTTCCCCCTACTGTGATTGACATAATTTAAGACACACAGGAGAAGCCAGGGGTGGTGACACTTATTCCTTTTGTATTGCTACATTCCCTAGAGAGGCTAAACATTGACTTATTACCTCCTTCTGAAACATTCATGTAAGGCTTTTAAAGCCATATAATTTTAATATCATATCCTTACTTTATATAATTCAGATAAGTACATTGAGCTTCTTTAGAGATCTCTTTTGTTAAAAAGTTTCTTTTGTTAGATGAAAAGTATGATGGTATTTTTTGTTAAAGTCACATAATCAGAAGTTTCCAATAAATTCAAATCAATGCACAATAAAACAGCATGCACCTTTGGAGGCTCTTATTTGGAGGTTCGTATTTGCCTACAACCCAGACATCATTACTGTCGGTGACTGCTCACATACATGAAGGGGTTGTGACTTGTTATTACAGCATAGCACAATGAAAAAACAAAGCTTGTTATGTATCTTGTGAACATTCTGATAAGCTGCTTGTTATATCAAATCATGATCATGAGATGTTATCTCCTCTTATCATTTTTAACAGGATGAATGTACTTTCAGACTTTTCCGCTCTTTGTGGTATTACAGGTACTGGTTCTTCTTTATCTCTGCTTTATGGAAAATGGTATGTAAGCTATAGTTGCACATGAACTTTATTTTTTCTTTTTCTTTTTCTCTCCAAATTACCTTGAATTTCAACACCATCCTGTGACCCAACCCCCCAAAAAAAAAAGAGAAGTATGATCATCAACAAAATTATGTTATAATTATAATCATTACATTACCTCCTAACCCTATGTTCATTACAAAATCACATTCCTAACTTGTTAAAAAGCTAGGAAGACATATGAAAACTTGATATATCAAGATTACAATCAATTACTTTCAACAACAAACAAATTCTAAACCTATTGTAGATTTCAACAATAGACAAATCCCAGGACTCCTTCCTACCCCATTTTGTCTATTCCCAAATTCTCAAATTGTGCTATTGTCAATTCCTATTAATTTTCGGTATCACATCATATATTGGGTTTCAAGGACTAGCCAGACTTTGAAATCAAGTTTGGCTACTGTCAACTTCAATTGAGCAACCTTCAGACCACCAAGAGCAACAAAGCGAGTACTCTGCACAAACAACTGTCTAATCCATAGATGTTGCTATGTCATGCCTTGTAATAACTATCTTTCAACCTGTTTAAAAAGAGTACTCTCAAAACAAGAGTGAACTTGACCTTGTGAATACAAACTTGGTCTTTAACGATAACGCATGACAACCTGCCCAGCTTATTAAAAAGAAATGTTGTTGAGTTTTGTTTGTTTTTTATCTCAAATTTATTTCCATACTCTACACACACAAAAAATAAATAAAATATGGTGCAAAGAAAAACAAAATGGCAATAATTCCTACCATTTTGATAGCTACATTTCCAAATGAGATAACTTACCTTTTATTGCTCTCATGCATGACAGGTACAACTTCTATACAAATAATACACAGCAGTGAGGGCATTAGTAAGAATTACCCACACAAGGTTCCTTTAGAACAGTCTAACACGCCTGAGGCGGTAGCCAAGGGTGTTTGGACTGTTTTGAAGGTACCGAGTGTGGGTAATTTTACTAATGCCCGAACAAAATGCTGTGTATTATTTGTTTTAAAAGATTATCTTTTATTTCTTTTATAAAATGGTGTTTTATAACATGATTTGGATAATGACCGGTCATTAGAATTGGATAATGACCGGTTATTATCCAAATTACGCGTTAGGCAAAATAAATGCCTGGTCACGTGTACGCTTTCAACCAATCATTTGATTAGGATCCACGTCATCATCTTATAATAACATCTACTTCACATTACTATTCAAAGGATTAGGTTTGTTCACCCATGAATAAATTAACCCTCACAGTCCCATGCAGGTCATGCAATCACAACATCAAAGTAAAAAACAAAATATTTAGAACTAAATGAAAAGTAGGGTGTTTATAAACAGAAATAATGAAAACACAATACCTGTTGTGTTTGACCTTGCTGCTGCTGCTGCTGCTGCTGCTGTGGGGGTGGTAGGGATTGTGGCAGCTGGGTTGGCTGTTGCACCTGGGCCTGGGTTTGTACTGGTTGCTGAACATTTTGCTGTGGTTGTGGCTGCAGCTGAGATTGAGAGTGAGGGGTTGATTGTGGTTGCTGCTGCTGTTGATGCTGTGCTTGGTGTTGCTGTTGTATTTGATGTTGTTGTAATTGTTGTTGCTGTGGAGACTGCTGCTGTATTTGTTGAGGTTGACTCTGTAAGTTGAAAAAAAAAGAACATGTACAGCAAATTAACTGGATGACAAGTGAAATCTCTTATTCCCATACACTTCATTCCTTAAACTTGGTTCCAGTAAGCAATGGGTTAAAATCCAGATTTCAATTTAGATAACAAAACATACTATAATTTACACAAAAAATACATAGAAAGCTGCAACACAACTCAAAAGTATTGATTGGAATTTGAGATGACGTGTCATCAATTCACCGAATGTTTTATGCAGCACTTACATGCCCTTAGTGATGTCCCTAAATGCACACACTGCAAGTTAACATTAGGGGTAACTGGAGCCAATACAAACACACCTTGTGTCTGTCTCGCGATTTACTTGCTGCCTCTGAAATATCCATATGGTGAAGAAAGAAAACAAACACTGTACATGCACTTTTCTTTAATGATTTTTCATCTCCCAAACACAAGTCTAGACCTGTGTTTTAGGTTGACAGTTTGGGCGGCTTACGACTGTCCCATTGAACATTGTGTACAGGGGGAGTAAATTGGAACAGACCAGTGTACACCAAATGTGTGCTCAGAATAAACTCTCAAAGGTTTGATTTGTAAATTCTCTTTTTTTTTCATCATTCAATTCTTTGAACACTAAGAAAAAAAGTGCACGGCCATTAAGTTTGCACACATTATTAAACAATGTTGGCTGAAGAGCTTTATGTCAATGTGAAAATGTCTAGATGTACCTCTCTTACTGTGCACAGCACAAGTATTACAAAGCAGGAATTGTATTAAAGATGGGGATAAACTTGGACTCATCAGGAGTTTAAAATGAAGAATAAAAATAAACAGATATCCAATGATCAATAATATAAACAGTAGCATTGTATATATGGCAAAGACAAAAAAAAAAACCTATGATAAAGATATTCAAGGCAAAGATACTTCTCATTCATTCTAACACTAAACTATAAATTCATAGGAAAGATATGTTAGAATCACATTTTTCTTTAAATAGCAAAATAATCCTTCAGGTATTAAATGTAATTGAACAAGGTTTCTGCCAAATTTGAATATGACAAATATCCATTTAATATCAATCCATATTTGAGTAGGAGGAGGTTAGGGGTCCTTAACTCCATATATTTAATCCCAACCATACCCTATTAAAAGTTTAAAACAAGGAACAAACATGTGTATATTTAGAGAGAACATTTGAAAACAAACAAATATATATGAATAATAATGAAGCATATCTCTCTTCATTATTACAACATTACAGAAATAAAAGTAAAGTAACAAAAAAAGACATTTAAAAACAAACGAGGAAAAACATACAATATAATCTTTAAATGACCTTTTTTAAATGTTTTTGGTTGAATGGATCTAAGCCAAGTTTTAAAAGCATTAATAAAGAAGACAATTTAGTTTACCAACCTCATTCTTTTAAAAATATAATTGAAGAAACTGTGTACAAAGCCACACATAGGCAGCTTCGACTAGACAGAATAATGAATGACGGGTTATAAATCTTTGTATCTCACAAATAAAGAAAATGGCACCAAATAAGTCAGGTCTGTAAAATAAGTCTGCAGCAAATTTTATTAATGGAGCTTCGCAGAGCCTCCAAATGAGTCTAACTACACTTGATCCATCTAATCTATGTTTTCTCTGAATTGCACCTACAGTTGATGAGTAAATGCTGTTCTTTAGAAGTTAAAGGAGAAAATGCTTAGGCCTACATCCTCCTCCATCTAGCCCCTAAGTCTTCAGATTATTTCACATAATGGATTTCATGTGTGCAATTATGCATCTCATTATTTTCATTTCAAGGGGCTGTTTGGGTCTGCGGATAGGCAGCTAAAGATCTCTCTTCCATGAAACCCTGGAGCTTATCGTTTAGCTTGAAAAGCATCTTCTATGTATTTGCTTGAAGCCACTCCCTTGAACATCCAGGGTTGGATTTTAAACTCTGGTTAGTATGTCTCCTGTGGTAACATGACAGGGTAGGTACGCCTATCAAGTTCTCCTCAAGGAGGAAGTCACCCTCTACATCTAGGAACATTAATCATCCTAACCACAACTCAAATATTAAACATCAGTAACCTAGGAAGGAGATCAATATTAGTTCCCTGCAGACTACGAATGCCTGTGTCCAACCAGGAAATACTGCTTTCCATTTCTCGCTGGTTGATTAAATTCAAAACGAAGGTCGCATGGATAGCCAGATCATTCGTCTTTTTGAATCTTTAAATAAACATGCACCTCAAATATCATACAGTTTAGCATAGCACACTAATGCCATGTGTATCATCGTAGAGTGCATGGGAGACAATCTGTCATGTCTGCAGCCTTGCAGCGCAATCTACAAATGTGCATTGATCAATGGGGGATTGCATCAAAGGCATAAACTGAAACGTGTGTATGTTATGATTCTAGAGGTAAAACGTAAACCCAGACGTAAAGCAATATAAAATAAATGGCTTAGCTCTGAGGCAGGCAGATTTGTCAATATATGACTCACGATGCAAATATGCACGTCTATCTCAAGGACTAGATAGGATTATGTGATCAGTCTACAAATAGATGGGACTGACACAATGCAGATGTAATAAGTGCTGTGTTACCACCATACCAATTATTCCTAAGAGAATAATAAAAATTCCTCTACATCTCGTATTTAGCCTAGTATTAAGGTACAACTGTATGTCTAACGTCTAATGGCTCGGTTAAGGCTTCAACAATCATTGGATTTTTACACACAGCACTCTCTTCTGTACAATAATATTCTGAAACGCAGCATAACCACACACAACCATACACACATACACGCATCGCATACAACTGAAGCTGGAAGATGAGTGGGAGGCACACGTTGTACACTTGAGGGCATGCCGCTCGATGGCAATACAGTAGACAATACAAATAATAAAATTGTTTACCCAGTCAAATCTTAAAGTGGGTCAGAGTTATGAGTCCATACAATAGGTAGACCGATATCCCTATTGATTATAAATCATGGTGACGGTGAAGTGAAAATGTCCATCACATGTGTTGTATGCAGCTGTGTTAAAACTCACTAAATAGAATTTTCATATGAAAGATGCTTGTACGCAAACAACACATTTTAAAATAAATGCTTTTAATCATATTTTTGCATAAATACGTGAAGCATTAATATAATATAGTATTAATTTCATCTTTTCAATGATAATCATATTCAACCATATAAAGAAAGTTATTTACCTGTTGTGGGGCTGGAATTGTAGGTTGCTGCTGTACATTGGAAATAGGAGGTTGCTGAGCTGATGGCTGCATGGGTTGTTGCTGAGCTTGATCCTGCTGTGGTAGAACAGCAGTGGTAGACGGTTGCTGACTAGACTGAGATACTTGTTGGGGTTGAGAATGGACTTGTGGTGGTAAAGGCTGCTGGACAGATTGAGGTGGCTGCATCACAGGTTGCGACTGAACCTGTTGAGGTTGCTGTTGCTGTGGCGGCTGTGGCTGCTGTGGTTGGCCCTGCTGCTGTTGGACTTGCGGAGTTGCTACAGACTGTTGGGAAGAGGGTTGTTGAGTTTGTTGTGGGTGAGATGGCACCTGCTGTTGCTGAATTTGAGATTGGCTATGAGGTTGTTGGCTGATGGGTTGTTGTATTGATGATGAATTCTGTACTTGACTGGACACCAGTCTTGTAGAGCTGTCAGAAGTGTTGGACAATCCAGACATAGACAATCCTGAAAAACCCAATCCACTGTCTGTGGTTGAGGTTCCAGCATCTGCTGTGCAAAGATGAAATATATGACAGAATATGAAGCAAAATATATCACTATACTATCTTCTTAAAACCATGTATTAAATCGGACAGGGGGAAATAGTACTTCCAAAGGCCCTTACCCTCAAAAATTCATAAAATGTCTGTTGTTGTAAGTTGGTTTTTCTAGGTACATGTAGGGGTGGGGCTACAAGCATATTTTTACATGGAATGTCCTTACCTAAACACTTTCTCCTTGTATGTCTTTTATTATTATTATTATTATCAGGTTATACCTTGTTTTCATAACACCTAAAGACCTTCACAATGATTAGTTTAGTGAAATTAAACTTGCTGTGGACAAATTCAGTAATACACCTTTTCACGGTTAAGGGCGCCATTTTAGAGGTCAGGGGTTTACGCGTATATAGCGCCCATGCAAATATGATGTGAGCGCACAGCGCATGCAGGCAGTGATGTCTTCAATGTTTTCAGATGCCTGCGCTGTGCGCACATCATATTTGCATGGGCGCTATCTTAATTGTAAACCACTGACCTCTAGAGGTCAGTGGGGTTAACATCTTTGTTTGTTCTTAAATTTGTTCTTAAATTAAGATGGCGCCCATGTCTGCGCATGCGCACTTTTGTAACCGTGAAAAGGTGTATTGTTTTTTTAAGGTAACAAAAGAATTTCTTACATATCATAAGCTTTTCCATAATTTGTCATTGCCTATGAGTTCTGTTGTGTGTTTGTGTTATTTAGAAGCTAAATCATCTTTCCATATCACCAAATACAAACCTCCTAAAAATTGTTTTAATAATCTTCCAACAATTTAACAATCTAACCTTACATTTTCAGATGCACAACTGGACTAACTTCTGAAAAATAGAAAAATGTTTATCATTGTGTGATTATTTCTGTACATGTACCTTTGCCATCTTTGTCTTCTTCAAGCTTGCCCTTCTCTTGCCTCTCCTTCTCTCGTTTTTCACGGTTCTTCCATACGGTACCGATGCGGTCTCTGATCACCTTGGTAACAGCCTTCGAGTCCTCTTCACTCACAAAGCCAATCCGTACCTGGATGCAAAAGGACAAATCAAAATACTTGCGTCAGCCCGTTTTCCAATTCAGAAACCATGATTCACAATATTTTTTTTTTATCATCTATGTTTCAGATTATATCTGGCAGGATTGTTCATTATGAAACAAGCCTTCATGCTACACGTATGTCATATAAATAACCGGTGTTTATTTATAGTCAGATTAACTTCCCTTGGAAAAATCAATTCATAAAGCCTTCTCATAATCTATAAATAGAATTCCTTTTCCTAGTTTACTCGCTTGTTATTATATATC
This sequence comes from Mesocentrotus franciscanus, assembly GCA_037976565.1. Classification (NCBI taxonomy): domain Eukaryota; kingdom Metazoa; phylum Echinodermata; class Echinoidea; order Camarodonta; family Strongylocentrotidae; genus Mesocentrotus; species Mesocentrotus franciscanus. The sequence continues at coordinate 13,192,363 of CP137666.1, read as the reverse complement.
AACTCAAATTAAGCAAGAGATTTATAACATGAAACAATTAATAACAATTAATCTTCTCCAGTTGAAAAAAAATCCAGCTACCTTTGAAAGCAAATTTATTATCATAATAAGGAATATTACATCAAGTATGCCTGGAACATACATGCACAAGCATAACATTAATAGAGAATTTCAGTTTCCATTCTACATCTTCAGCAGAAGCAAAGTCTTCCATCTAGACTTACACATTGTCTGATGCATATATCTGAATCTTTTAAACTAACTCTGTATGACTCAGAATATGACTTCTTTGAAGGGGAATAGGTACTTCATACATATATGTAGACTCTCTCTAAAAATGATGATGAATAGAACGGATCCCTAATGCAATTATGGATTCAAAGCGGAATGAAAATGATGAAGATCTGAATCCATTCTGAATCATAATAAATGAGTAGCGCTCATGCAATTTCAAATTGGCAACTTCACAATATCATTGAGAAACTGGAAATGTGCACTTTTGTATCTCCTTCCCATCAGTTGAGATTATAGTACACAACATGTTCATATCTTAATGCATTGTTTGATGCGTTGATAACAGACTTTATGTATCAAAAAAATTTCAATGCAGTTTTACTGCCCACTTTTTTGTTTTTGGTTAGTAGAACAAATTTCATGTACTGTATTTGTAATCCCATCTGCATGGACCTACTGCATACAATAAAGTGAATTACATGTATCTCTTTAAAAAGATCTCATCTCAACAACAGACGGAATAATTCATGCAGAAAAGCTACTTCATTATTCATTTCAAAGTCATAACTTGTCTCGTGACATTCATGATTAATGTGTCCTCTAGGACCCCAACTCGTGGACTTTTGCCACCCAATAGCATACAGGATTACATACACTGAGTGCACACGGCTTACAAGCTACACACCCACCAGTCAGTCTATTTAAGGAAATTGGAATTGAAGGTGGGGATTAACCGCAGAAAAACATGAGATTACCATTATGTTGCCTACTAATTCACATTTCTCACTACCTACGGGTATGGTTCCCACTGAGTTCATACAAAAGCAAATTGGAGTAATTTTAAATAATTTTCTTGAGACAGTCAGCGTACATGTAATTTGAATGTTACCATCTAGTGGCTATGCCTTCCTCTAAATGAAAGGACATAATTGCACTTGGGAGACATCCATCCTATTATGCGCATTTCTTTATTAAGCTTACCCTTGGTCTTAAACTATATTTTAATAGATGCATCTTGTAAAGAATACAAAATGTAAAACAAAATTAAGAGCACAAAAGGTGATGTATCCAGTCTTCTTTCCTCTGTTCCATTCATTAATAATAACATTAAAAAAAAAAGAAGATATATGTATCACACCACATACACGTAGCCTCTGCTCACTATCTCTAAACATCCAGTTCATCTCTATGTATTTCCATCTCATGCTATTTCTTACAGGACCTGGGTACAAAGAGGTACAATGTTCATCCTGTTTGGGGCATAGAGTTTTCCCCTGTCATGCACAGGATAAACAAGTAGTGACACATGATTTCAACAGGACAGACTGATTCAATGCCTCCGCCACTGGAGACCCACTGGAGACCAGAGTGCAAAACAAGGTATGAGGCCAATGTTTGACAAAAGAGCCTAGAGGTAATAAGACATCCTTCTTTCCAACCTGAAAAAAGTACACAACAAGCACAGAATACGTGTTTGTTTTGGGTGCTTATGTGCATAAAATACAGTGATCAAAGCTGTTCAATTTTAATATTGTTAATGTTAAAGGTAGTACAAAGTTTTGGGAAATTTTGAAAATTGAATGAATAGTAATTCTTAAAATTTTTGATATATTTGGATGCCCCTGGGATTTATTATAAGCACTAGAAAATTGAGCCCCCTAAAACACTTCTGCTTTCGAAAAATTGAATGATCAAAATTTACCGGTACTCCTGGTAAATTTCAAATATTTCAAATAGCGCCTAAGGCCATTCCATGGAAAACAGAAATAGCAAATCGGTCGATTGTAGTCAAGAAACATTGTTTTAAAGCTAAAGTAATATCAGTCTTGAGAGGGAGCTATACAACATAGAGTTTATTATTTACAATTTCATCACTTTAGACTCGATTTCAACTGCGACAATGATCATTGAATATTGTAAAATCGCATATGCTTCCAATATGTTCATTTGAACCAAATTCATGACCCCATACCAAAACTTTGTATTACCTTTAAATTGATTAACGATTCTTTGTTTTAGAATGGTGTATTGCAGTTGTTGAATGATAGGACTACTACACATGCTTATTTATTCAACATAATCATTCTTTGTAATGAGCACGAATGACATGACTGGTTCTATACAAATAAAGGAGGGGGCCCTCTGATATATTCATATCATTTTGCACTTTATTCTTTCTTAATAATTAACTGATGAGTACATGTATTTCTATGACTTCGATAGAAAACCAAAATGTATAGAGTATGTACTCTTTATTCAAGTAGCAACTACTAAGAAAATACATCAATAGTAACATATGCTATCAAAACAGCTCGCCAATAATGAACAAATGAATTCCAGTCTATTTATAACCCCAGTCATTTGGGAGAAAACCCACATATTATTACCACATATCATTCCCCCTGAATTCTTTCCTTCTTGGCTATACATTAGGATATATTACAGGGAGATTTACTGCCCTGGTTTTGTTTAAATTGAATTCATCAGGAACAATCAGTGACATCAGTCCTCTGTAGATTTCCACAAACAGGTTACTTTAACTTGACACTAGAACAGTGAATCAACATTTTGGACAATGTACATGTACGTATACGATGCCATATTCATGTACACAAACCTGGGCAGAGAAAAAGAATTGAACTTGCCTGTGAGGCTTGTGAGCACAAATATTAATTCATCATTCATCATTCTACTACCCAACTCCCCTATTAATTGGTCATTCATTTGATACATACATTCATATCAAATGCTTCAAGCAGACTCAATAAAATTATTTCTTCAACTTCTTTGCCATTCAATTCAATTCCCATGTTTAATTGTTAAGAGATCATCATTTCAAGATGTATTTTAACCACTAACTTGATTAAGGACTAGATTTCCTTTTTGAATAAGATAAGAAACAACTTGTTGAGACAATATGAATAAATTGAGAAGAAAAAAATTATTTTATCTTGCAGTTTTTAAAAGGGTTTTTTATTATTTGTTTTTGGGGGGTTTGGGGTTAAAAGCTATTTCTTGTTTGATTTCATGCAATAAATTTCACATTAAAATCGACATTAAAGTTGTCATATCTGGAACACATTCCTATTTCAGTAAAAATCATTGTGCTTGGGGCATAAATGAATTATTAGACATGTCATATTTCATGTTCTGTCTAGTGAGGCATCACATCAAAATCAGTCTGGACCCCCTCCGACCCTCCCACCCACCTCTCCCAAATAAAATAGTCTCAGTAATTCAGGTAGCTGTATATATATATATATATATATATATATATATAGCAATTAACTAGGCAGCAACATCTTTATCAACATGATGAAATGCAACGTGTCGATCATTATTGGGTAATAACTGCTCATCCTTATTACTTTCCTGCTCACTTTCATAAAACATCTTTGCTGTTAGCTACATCCTCTCTGGCCTGACATTTAAAGATGGTTCATAAATCATTTGCAGCTCAGCAGATTAGTTGCTGCGTGATGTTTCAAATGCGGTATAAGCTCTTCGCATCTAATTCAGTAAATACAGGACTTTACAACACAATGTAGCTTGGGGAATAAATTTCACAACATATTAAATGCACCTTTAGTTTCTAAAATACATTTCATTCAATTAAACAATAAATTTTCAAGAATCTCTTAGTCTATTAATTCACAATTTAATTTAGAATGAAAATAGTCTACAACCTGCATGTCCACCTCAAATGGGCGACTGGAGGAACTCATCATTTCCTCAGACAGAATCTAATACCCTTTTACAATGCTCCTAAATTTAGTTGGCTTCTCAAATACATGTAGAGTGAGTGTACATGTATGTGTATTATGTGCCTATTTTCCTAATCTGATGCAATTTTTGTAAATGCAAATGGCCTTAATAACCAGATACTAATCACCTTTGGCTAATACCTAGTTCTGCATGTACATAACAGGGGGGTCTTCTCCTCATTTACGAAGAGCAGTAAAACACATGATTATTTCTTGGTTTCAAAGAACTGGCCACCTTTGATAAATTAGTATGATTTTACAAGACCATATGTTTGCATGTTTCACCACTGTACAAGGAATTGCAAAGTACTTAGTTGATCGTCTTCGCTTGACAACCTTGTCATACAGACTTGGTTACATTGAGATGAGAAATATCAAATGAATTAAGTTATAATTAAAGACTTCCACTGCAAGGTCAATGATGTACATGTCAGATCATACTTGCGGAGGAAATCCTACAAGCGAATTTTTATAGTGATTATCATTTAATTCATCTTTCCTCCTACTCTGGCTCATATTGGTCTACATGTAGATTAATAAATTGATGCTAGGAGGATTTATAGGATACAACATATTCTTCCAGAGGTCAAGGGTCAAAATGAAGATTTGAAGTGAAGGCTCTTGGCTTTTACGTTTTCCTTCTAGGCACAGGAGACAAATGCCTAGTATTCATGTTAAATTAATTTATAACACATGTTATGGCAAGAATTCTAGTGAATTTTCTTTTTATAAGCTAATTGATTCCCTAACTTTAAGAATTACCCTACTCTACACCTAACTCTCATACCCATCAAAAACCCGAACACAAACCAATCCCTAACCTAAAATAAAGCCTGAAGCAAATGTTGCCCAAGCAAATGTCAAATCTATAATCCCCAAATGTTTCTTATAAGTTTCAACCCCCATCAGTTATCTTCCCACCCCATCCCTTCTAGACTCCACACCTTCTCGACTCCACACCTTCTCCTTCTGCCCCCTGCTAAATCCCCATCTTTCATTCTTGATTTGCTTTTTTCCCAGTCTGCCATTGAAATAATACTACAAGGTGATGACATCGTCCCATTCAGACCCCAGGAAGTGACACAAGAATGTAGCTCTTCCTTCTTCTATGAGCCACAGAAGAGAAAGAAAGAGACTTTCAGTTCAAGTCCATCGTCATTGTTGAAAGTCTGACACTGGCTAAGGTGATTTTCCTCTTTCATTGAGAAGTAGAAACCCTTGTTACTTAAAATTTGTAATTAGCAGTTAAAATCATGCCTACATCTAGGTGAACTCTTTTAAGACTGCACAGCAGCTACACTCTTAACGTTTCAGATGGCAGGAATTTAGAGGACTGAGCCAAGAGTCAATCTTTCTTTCTTTCATTTTTTTATAATTCAAACACTTCATCATTTAAACTTCATCTCTCTGAGTTATTCCCATCGAGTTATTCTGATTTCTTTCTTCTCCAGGATTCTATTTCTAGGCAAACACCTACTGACCTGCTTGTGTGGACATGTAAGCACTGACCGCCAAATAACCTTTTACAAGGAGAGCGAGCCAGAGCGGACTACTTTGCCATCTTGCTCAATGCATCTTTCCCCTAGTGCATGTTGTATCAGGGTCAGGTCAAGTGCCACCAATGCAAAAAATGACTGAGGCTCAACTATCTAAATGTAGGCTTACATGTATGCAAAATGCTAGGTAGAATTTTAGATGAAATATCTGACATGACATGACATACTAAACTATTAATGCACTGTCATCATTCTAGTACTTGGGGATTCTATTTGTGGATTTCACAATAATGGGGTTTCTCTTTGTGGATTTCACAATAATCACATCAAATTCAATATCCTTAAAAAGTTCTGTGTGCATTCACAAAGGTTTGTTCATCGCTTTCATCCAGGTCTTACCTTAATTCAATTTATTAAAAATGATACAAAATTTGTCAATTGTAGGAATTACATGTGGACTTAAAACTATTATAATATACAAGTAGGATGTTTCAAACTAATGGAAAACATTCTTAAATCAGTAGCAAAATATAAATAGCGGCACTTTATGTGTAAGTACCCAGTGGGTCAAGAAAGCCGAGACAAAGTTTATCACCTTTGTGGTAACCGAGAAGAAATCACAAAGCAATCACGTTAACCCTTTCTGAAATAAGAAGTCTCCCTGGATTCCCGAAACTAGGTCAGAATGCTAAATACCACCTCAAAGTGACTGGCTATCTAGGCCAAATTCTACATTGAAAATCTCAACAGAGAATTATGCCATGCTTAACACTTCATCTCACCTAATGTTTTTGTTTTCAAATTGTTTACATTATACTTTACATGCAAAAGTATTACAAAAATTCTCCCCTTAAACTAAATTGTCTAAGAAAATGTTTTTCTTAGCCTGTTGACAATGATGTCCAAACTATCTTGCACTGGAGTCTACAGGAAACTGTGAGATAAAAAATTCAACATAATCAACAGGTGAAGGAATGAAAGTAAAAAATAGTAATTTTATATACCATATTTGCCGGCGTAAAGGCCGCAGTATTTTCTCTTCCGAAAATATCAAGAAGTCTGGGTGCGCCAATCCGCAACAACAGTAAAAAAATCGGCTGTTAAAACAGCACGTAATTTCATACATATGAGACTCCCAACGGTACAATGACTAGATCTATACCAGTAATGGTACAGGACATTTCTAGATTAACTCCACACATCTTACTGACAATTTTATGTTGCATTATTGACATGAAGTCTAAAATAAACTTCATAACTTATTTTCTAACATAATCTACCGGTAGATCTAGATCTAAGTTCGTGCCATTGCATCGCTAAAAAGTAAAACTTACTAAAAGAAGGGACCGTTACGGAGCTAGCTACAAGAACGCAACCGCGCATCTAGCCAAAGTCGCAATTTCGTATTACACCGCACATCGTGGTAGGGGTATTATACATGTATGTAGGATACCAATCTGCCTGCGATACAGTACTAGCTTAAAATCAATGAAGATTTGCTAAATTATACGATCATTTTTTAGGTAAATTTCCTGTAAATTTATAAGAATATTGATGAATTTGGTATCAGTTTGTAAAAAAAAATAGTGTTCTACGAGAAAATTACGATTATTTTGTTTGGTCCGTTTGTTTTTTTTTCCTTTGGTTTTTTTTTTTCCTCTACAAAATGTCAAAGTTGGGGGTGCGGCCTATGCGGCGCTATGCCTTATCGCCGGCAAATACGGTACCCACATTTACACTGCTAGAATTATGAAAAGGGAATTTAATTACCATTTCTTTAGCAACTTGGTCAGGTTCATCTTTATTCAAATCAATCTCAAACTGGAGCGCTTCATTGTCTCTGTGCCTCTCTCTTCTCTTCTTGGGGTCTTCCACACGCAGCTGGAGCTGTATCTGATCTTTGTTGTCATCATGGACAATGTCCACTCGGAAAGCAGTATCCTCAAAGAATGTGTGCTTTAGAAGCTCCTGGATAAGATACCTAGAAAGGAGACAAAGGAAGAGGAGACCATCAATTAGACATGTGACCTTCAGCATTGAAATCAAAATATAGGCAAGGTGGTAGCGATAGCTAGTTATGCCATGAGCGTATTGCGAGACAAACGAATATCACTAGCGATATTATTTTCGATACTACATCCGTAATGAGTAATATATTTAGCATAATATATTTAGCATTAACGTATTGTTGTGCCAACAATTCACAAGAAATTGGCTTGGAGCAGTCTGAAAAAGATTGCAGCACTACGCAAAGGAAAAGACAATCAATTAACAGCTTATTGCACTTGATATGCAGATAGTGCATACTTCTCAGTAGATCCAGTAATGAAATATCTCTTCAGTAGACACACTGGAAATGACAGAAAATACAAAAGAATAGGAAAGAGATGGTGTAAAAAAAAACACCATAGAATTCATATCAAGAAGTTCAAAATTAAGGTGATATGAAGCAAAATGTCTACAACACTTTAAGAACTTGAGGACACTAAAACAAATCTATATAACAAAATGGGGGAGGGGTGAAATAAGAGCACACCTTGCATTGAAACAAAGTATAAGTGGACAAGTCCAAGGCATCCCCCCATAGGTTACTGTTACTGATCACATCTAAGATTTTTAGTAAATATCAGATGATTGTAGTTATTAACAAGCCCTAATAGAGCTTGGATCAGACCAAATTTCAAGTGAAACGACACTTTTGAAGTCAATTCATATTCATACTTGATAGCGCATAGGACAGAAAATGACCGAATACCTTGGACTCGCCCAATTATAGATATCAGATTGTGTATGTGATGGATGTGCATCAATCTTAAATGAGCCCCATGAATCCTGTCGAGACTGTAGGAGTTAATGATAAGATGACCATAAGCAGGTGTCTCTTAGAATAGTGATCATCACTTACTCTTCTACTTTCACAAAGCTGTGATATTAATAATTCAGTGAGATGAGCTCCCATAAATCTTGTCCTTGGGGAAGAGAAAGAATGGACAGGAGGCTGGGAATAAGGAAGCTAATCAAACTACTACATTTTCATCGCAGACATAGGATTCTTTTATGTCCAGTAATTCACCTTCACCAAGGGAATATTTTTACACACAGAGTGTCAAGTTTACCAATTGATCATCTTTGTTAACATTTAATAATACATGACAAAATTAAAATATTCAAAATTCGGTAGTCTTCATGCCATTCCGTTAATCAAAACAAATTCAATCAAATTTTAATTACCAAAGGTCCAAAATGGAGAATGATTTCAGGTGTATCAATAAAACTGTAAAAACTGTACATGCACAGAGTAAGATTGAGCAATATACATAGCAACTCATCTGTCTTTCTTATAAAACCCTTATTGAAAGTGGATGCTGCCCAAAGATATGTGGGGAAAAAGAATAAACTTATTTTCTTCACACTTTCTATTAATTGGAGCAGGTAGGTGACTAAATTACAAGAGAGGAGACTACCCAGGAAGCATGAACAAATTTGTGAAAGCCAAGGGAATTAGCTCATCAGTTTTTCCACAAGCTTTCCATTAACATTAATGGCTAGTACACGTAACTAGTATTAACCTGAATATAATGTACCCTCGCACTATTTCACCAGAAGTTATCACAATAGAGATAAGCCTGCACAGGAAAAGGGGGGAGGGGTTCAAGTAGATTACAGTTTACTTCCGGAAAATAAACACATCCAGTCAATGGATGTGTGCCAATGTACATGTGACGAAAAAGAGTAGAACTACATGCAGGCCTACACATTGTGTCATATACTATATTTGGAAACAGCATTAATGACACTTTTGAAAAAATACAAACTTGTTCTTTGTATTTCTGTTTTATAAAACGTGAAATTTCGAATAAATGTATCTCACTCTTATTTGTTCATGTGTAAAGGATGGCACACACATACACACACACACAATGAAAGGTTTCATGATTATTATTTTGCGCCACTGTCACTAAAAAAACATACATAGAGAGCTAGCACAACATTTTGAGAGAGATTTATTCCAGGTAAAGGCATGAACAGAGTTGCAGTTGAAGGTGCTGATTTGTGCTTTTGAATTTTTCACAAACAATATTAACAATGCTATTTTTAAAACTAAAGATGACAGACAAATTTTCCTCCGAGTCCAAACAGAAATCCGGAGATTTGGTCCCAGTTTCTGAGTGGTGAGTTGACAGTGACACCCTGTGTATGATTGAGCTGGGAAACATTTTTACCCACGGTACCATGCAGGTGCTCTTCGGGCACGGGTGACTGTCGGCCTGGACAGTGCCAGGTGAACGGGGGAAAAAAATGAAAAAAAATGGCCGCCGAGCATTCGAGCACGATTTCTCGTACTCGAGTAATTGTCAACAGTGCGAGTACTCATCGCAGCCTTAACTAACGCATTTACATTCATGACGTATTTAAATTTTCTGCGATTCTCCTTCGAAAATACTGACAAAATATTTTATACACATTGTCCACAGCCTATCATTACATTGGGAGGTATTCATAATCAGAGAAGGATCAATATGTCTCATTAAATGCAAAGGATTGCATGAATTGAGCCCAGAGAGATTCATTTCTCATGATAAGCATGACAAGATGTGTACATCATCCGTTTCCTAGGAAACATAGAGGAATTCTAAGGTTTCTTGAAATGTCTTTCTGGAATCATCTGAATGAATCTCAAAAGATGTGAACTTTGCTTTCAAATGAATAGAAAGTCAATATCCTGGTCTGAGCAAAACACATCAATGAAAGAGTATGCCTAATACATTTTTCTTACTTTTCTAAAAATTTAATTGGTGTTCTTGCAGTAGAACATGGATTCGATATTTCAAAGTTGACATCATCTATCAATAGTCAGGAAAGCATGATAAATTCCATTTCATGTAGCCTTGCAATACCTCAATACAGATAATCTAACAGATTTCTCATTTGTATTTCATCTGCATTTCTTGGATTATCTTCTCATATTGTTAACAAACATATTATTAAATTGAAACATCAAAAGACATTTTTTAAACTCCTTCACTAACTTCGCATTTACAAAAGAAATACAAATAATAAAGTAGTGTTGTCGATACCATGTCATTTATGACATTTATGATCCACATTTCCCAAAATGAACACGACACTCTTTTTAATGTCCACGCTTGAAACAAAAGTACAGGTACAAGAAACACATGAAGGATGCAAAGAAAACATACAAGTGTAATTTGCATCAAGAGCAACCTTTCCAAGTCTCGCACTGGTTAAGAGCGTAAGAATATCTGAATGTTGCCTCCAGGGGGCAGTCCGATGACTACATCATGAAAACAGTGACCATTGACACAGTGTATAAGATGCAGAATCGAACTCCTGGTGCCGTCAAAATTGAAGTTTTGTTACTCGTCACATTAGAATGGGGAGGTCAAAATATAAGCCTATGTTTCAACATTGGATCAAATCAAAACAGTTTTTCTCCTTTCATACTAATTAACTACAAGTTAACTCAAACAAGTTAACTAAAAGGGAGGCTACTCCAGGAAAACACAGAGTGCTTCTTTAAAGGTACTATGTCCCATTTGCAGGCCCAAAAATGAAAAGGTTAAATTCCAACGGCATTTGAAAGACAATACTAATTTAGAACTTCCCTAAAAAAGGGGGCTTGAAAATGTCTTTAAGTGGGAAAATAACGACTATTAGTTGTCGAATCGACTTAGGAGCTATAGAGCCAGTAAGTAATAGTCTGATTTTTCAGACCATTGTACCGAATGGTCGTACGTTTTATGCTGCGCAAAGATTCAATCAGTTTAATTTTGGCCATTACAAGAAGTGGGTTATTGATGTAGACAAATGCTCATGTACCCTTTACAGCTCATTTTATGTATGTTATTACCAAAGATGAAAAAGCCAGTCAGTCACTCAATAGTGTCTGACAGTGAAGTCTAGCAAGTAAACGGGTTTCCTTGCATAATTTGAATATTAGGACACTGCTAACGTTTAAATTTCACAGATAGGACATACATGACATATTCATAATTCCTGCAAAGTTCTACAGAATTTGATGTTGGCTGCAAAGGGACATAGTATCTTTAAACATACAGATTTAAAATAGCTAAGTAATTCTTTGATGATCACTAAATGTTGTATTTATTCAGGAATGCAATGACCAGTTATTTATCATATCTATTTTTAATATAAATTTTTAAAATAAAACACATAATATTAACCCTACTAGAAATCAATGCAGATGAGGATAGGGAAAGCTCAATATCAAATGGAATCGACTGCAAGACTGATGCATATTGAAGCAGAGACGTTGGGAAGACGGATCACATCTAATGATGAGCTCAGGATGGGATGTATCGCCTCCCACTCTCTCTCCTCTCTCCTCTTTCGCTCCCTCTCTTATTCTCCTTTTCTCTCCAAAATGAACAGACTGCCGCATGTAGACTGCATTGATTGCCCAAATGCATGTGACCTGCATTGCCAAAATGCAATGCCTCTCATCAATAACTTGGCCTGACACCTTCTCCATTCTCTCTGACATTTTGCTTCATGCCATCTGCAATTTGCATTATTGAATGTGTTGCAGACACTGGTACATGCGAGAATCTATCATGAATCAAATCAAATGAATCAAATAAGATTTCTTTTTCCCAACCATCCCACTACATGACGAAATGATATTCTTCATAGGTATATAGTCATTTTGTTTCTCAACAAAGTAAACACTTATTGTAATGCAAATATTGCCCATGCCCGTATATTGCATATTTCTTCTCATGATCATTTACACTTTCTGAGATGAATTAACGAGCTTGGAAGCTCTCAACAAATATAATTGGAATGAATAAAAGATGCAATAGTGCAGATTGCATATGGTTTGTGGGCCCCCAGAATGTTGCTCTTGTGGAAATGTCCATAATAAATGCATGAGGCAGACCTGGGTTATAAATCAAAGCTAGGCTTGCTTTCATGAAATTTGCGACCAGTCTGCCAGCTGAAGGGAAGGAAAGGGGTCATGTCAGTGTCTTCACTCAACAAGAGACTGACTGAGGTGACGCCTCTCATTTCGGGAGAAGGATCATAGGTAAACCACATCTCAAATGAGGATCTCATGTGATTTTCTATTGAAGCTGGGATCTGACCTTCGTGCAAAGCCGTACATGAGGCTTCTTCTTGCCATACCTAAACTGGACTAAACTGGACTGATCTAAGACTCATTTTCCTTCTATAAGCAATTTAAGCTTACTCTGAAATAGATTCTTCCTCAATGTGTATCTTGTACATAGTGAAGCTTTGATTAATCATGGGTGATATAAACATAAGTTCTAATATCATTAAATAATGGAAGATAAAAACATGTTAAAAAATGAAAAGGTTAAATTACACCGGCATTTGAAAGATAATACTAATTTAGAACTTCCCTAAAAAGGGGGGGGGGCTTGAAAATGTCTTTAAGTGGGAAAATAACGACTATTAGTTGTCGAATCGACTTAGGAGCTGTAGAGCCATTAAGTAATAGTCTGATTTTTCAGACCATTGTACCGAATGGTCATACGTTTTATGCTGTGCAAAGATTCAATCATTTTAATTTTGGCCAATACAAGAAGTGGGTTATTGAAGTAGATAAATGCTCATGTACCCTTTACAGCTCATTTTATGTTATGTTATTACCAAAGATGAAAAAAGCCAGTCAGTCACTCATTAGTGTCTGACAGTGAAGTCTAGCAAGTAAACAGGTTTCCTTGCATAACTTGAATATTAGGACACTGCTAACGTTTAAATTTCACAGATAGGACATACATGACATATTCATAATTCCTGCAAAGTTCTACAGAATTTGATGTTGGCTGCAAATGGAACATAGTATCTTTAACCACAGTGAGTTGACCTAGCTGTACCATCCGATAGCCTCCCCGCCACTGAATAATGGTCATACTCTCACGCTTGGTATTCATGACAGATTCTGCAACATAAAACCAACCCAGACAAAAGGTAGATGCATCATTTGGCAGGGAGGGCAATTGGAATGTCTATGGAGTGACAAAGACCCTACCACAATGATCCTTTCATCTGTGTCCAGAGTATCACTGCTTGATGATAAAATCTATAATATTGTGGGTATTCTCATCCATGAGGTGTATTAAAAGCTGGGTCACTGGATTGTAATCATGGATGGATGATTTGGGGGAGGTGTCTGTGAATTTTGACCTCAGATAGGCTCAAGGGGGGGGGGGATACTTTACTCTCAATATTTCCCTGTAAGCTGCAAGCATGGCACCGTGGGAGACACTTCAGTATAATTGCACCTTACTTGTTCAAGTCCATATCATTCTCATGCTTATTTCATGCCTGAACAATTCATAGCCCTCCATGACTTAACATTGTAATATGATCAGCACACCAGCCTTCATCAAATTTTGTTGTGTATCAGAGCTGAATAGAACTTACATTTTTTTTGGCTATATGACTTACAATCCATAATGTTGCAGATATTAACGGCAAGATTGGAGATTTTTAAAAAGTATACCAAGTGAAATATCTCTTTAAATATTGAATTTGCAGATAATTGGGGTCATTTTCTATCTGTGATGAGCTTAATCCAACCATACAAAAAACATGGGCATCTTTCATGTAACACAGAAATCTCCCCTTCAAAAAAAAGAAAGATATTTTCAAGCATTAGATAATATTGATTTTTGCACAACTCTGCTACTTGGATTTTCACTTGAAAATGTTAAATAGTAGTTTTAAGCTATAACACCATTTAATTGAGGTTTATATAGAGGTTGTTCTTGATAATAAAAGATATATTGTACTACTTGCATCCATACAAATCTCCTCTAGGGCAGACAATGTGTTGGATTTTGGGAGTGAGTCAGCCCAAGAGAACGCCTCTATCTCTTCTATTCATCTCAAGGTCTTTGTGAGTAAACAATTCATTAAGTCAATAAGTCTACACCTCAGCTCACAGGAACCATCCAAAACAATCACAAAACAAAAAACCACAACATATAAACCACTATGCAGGTACATTCCATGTAGAAATAATGCCTGTTGGATTAAGATGTATAGGCCTACATGTGTACTTCTATTTTCTGGAAGTTTTCTGTCCATGTTAGAAAAAATAGCAGAAATACTGCCTGTCAAGTGTCAAGTGCGAATGTTTGAAAAATACAAAAGTAGAAATAGTATCAAACATATGTACAAATTCAGGTTTCAAAGGAATACTCCACCTAATGCTTTGAATCTTTCTGCATGATATCCCTTTAATTGTCAAAAATGCACTTTGTTACGTGTACATGTCTACTAAACTATCGAATGAAATTCTGCATTATGAACTGCATTCAACGCGATACATTTTGTATCTGGGTGCTTTCTACCACCATTTTGTTGGGGAACATTTCAAGTAATTATTTCCGTATCCATGGCTATCTAAATGGAGTCCCAAGGTAAAGCCAGTAATTATGCTCTACTCTATCTCCAATTATCAGTCTGGGGTGGCAGTAACTTGCTGAGAGAGAGAGGCTAGAAATAATTGACTTTACACCTACATCATACAAAAAAATATAACCACCCTGTTCATCAAAATGACCTTGAATGCTAAAAGGGCAATTTCATTTCACAGACAGAGCAATAATTTTTTAACTAACAACTGCATCAGTGCACAGAAGTGAATGTAACACAAATTTACATTGAGCATTGTATGAAACAGAAAAGTATTTTTGTTATAATTAGTACGTGAAGTAAGTCAGGCCCATACAATATAGGGTAATTTGAAACCTGTAGGCCTACTTTTTATAGAATAGAGCATCTGCATGCTTTTCATGTATGCCTATGTCAAATTTAGTTACTTCATTTTATAATACTTCATTATACATGTAGAATATCACTTTGCAACACTTCCAAAAACAAAATGTGACATAACATGTGGTGTTATTTGAACTTCTGCAAAAATGTCATTTCTTCTGAGCATTGATTGCAGCACGGACATTGATTTCTCTGGTGATGAGTGGGGGACAATAAGGGATTCACCGTCAAACAGTCGTCAATAACCAATATGTTTGGCATACAACCAGCAAGATTTTCAGATTGACTGTGTTGTCAAATAATCTGGATAAGATATACTAGAGTAGGATGCTCTTTTTGTGTTTAGCTGATAAAATCTACAAAAAAACAAAAATATAAATGTTCCCATTATTCATAGTCTCTGGGTGGTCCAATTTCTTTTTAAATAGGAGGGTAATGACTCGTAATAGAAACTACAGATTGCTGGAAATGAGTAGTAACATTTTTAACATAGTATGTAGGCTAGATATTATTGTGTTTTGTAGTTTCCAACTGATTTACAGCAGTCTTTGTTCGAGTTCTAACAAATGGGGACTTTCCCTTAAGTTTCTGGTTATAATTTAACCAGGCTGCTGACTGGTCAGATTTAATTACGGGGAAAATTGAATATTATAGGTTTTCCTGCAGCATTTTCAGATGGTGAGTATGAAGGGAACCCTTGCTTAGATTCTTCACTGATCGTATGCAAATGCAATAAGACATGTAGATGTATTAATAACTTACATGAGTATGATATACGTATACTCTATTTTCATCAGGAGGGTTGTTTTGCTACAACATCTCTGGACTCATCTCTGAACTATCAACATCTCTTTGAGAGCGATATATCCCCTGTCGGAAACTGGACAGGAAGGTTGGGAAGGGATTTATAGGGCTATCTTGACTTGGCTCATTGACACTGCCTACAAACAACCCTTGAGCGTGCATGCAGCCCATTGCTGGAATTGCAGTAGACAGTTTATTAAGACATTTCCTAATTAGCTGGTCCTTTCCTGCTTAATTTGAGCTACCATATGAGAAATGCCATAAACATGGAAGAGGTTTGTGAATCTTCCGTAATGGTCTGGAGGGAGATCGGGAGGGGCAAGTTGTCTGCATGATACGTAATGACCTTACAAAGTCACCTTGACATGGGAACTTCTGTACTGTCAGACCCTTGTTTAAATTGACTCACGACATTCAGTGATTTTACAAAGCAATATTCTGGCTTTTCTTAAAGGTACTATGTCCCATTTGCAGGCCAAAAAAATGAAAATGTTAAATTCCAACAGCATTTGAAAGACAATACTAATTTAGAACTTCCCTAAAAAAAGGGGGCTTGAAAATGTCTTTAAGTGGGAAAATAACGACTATTAGTTGTCGAATCGACTTAGGAGCTGTAGAGCCAGTAAGTAATAGTCTGATTTTTCAGACCATTGTACCGAATAGTCGTACGTTTTATGCAGCTCAATGATTCAATCAGTTTAATTTTGGCCATTACAAGAAGTGGGTTATTGATGTAGACAAATACCCATGTACCCTTTACAGCTCATTTTATGTATGTTATTACCAAAGATGAAAAAAGCCAGTCAGTCACTCAATAGTGTCTGACAGTGAAGTCTAGCAAGTAAATGGGTTTCCTTGCATAATTTGAATAGTAGGACACTGCTAACGTTTAAATTTCACAGATAGGACATACATGACATATTCATAATTCCTGCAAAGTTCTACAGAATTTGAAGTAGGCTGCAAAAGGGACATAGTATCTTTAAATGGTTAGATCTTCCATTGAAATGTGTGATTGGGGTTTAACTTTTGAGAAATCATCCTCATGAAAATGTATAATTTTTCTTGCAGTTTTAGCACCAATGCATGGACATGTATGCTTGTTAAATTGTCAATATTCTTGGTTTCAATGACAAATATTTGTTACAACCAAAACAAACATGGAATAATCATATTCACATAAAAATAAAAAAATAATATCCAGATCATATTGGTAATGCATCACATTGCTGGCAACAATGATCATGCTTGTTTGACGGTAACATTTCTGCTTCTCAGCCTGAAACCTGAAGAAAAGCAATTTGTTAGGCCTTGTAGTTTCATTCTATATTGCCCGTACAGAAGTAATTACACTTTCACTCTTCATTTTTATTTCAAACTGTTCTTGAAATTTCCACTTCCCTGAACTTTCATGTTTGGACGTGTACTTTGTAGATCCATATTCATATTAGTATTATAATCATAGTACATCGACATGATAGCTGACATCGCAAAGAGCTTATTTAGTTTTGATTTTCAAGAACAATGTCTGCATGTCAACCCGAACTTAACCTGATTCAATTTGCCACAGATGCAGTTATCAAGTAACAAACCCTGCTGTTTTTCGGAAAATTAAGTGTCACTTCAGTGACTTCACACAGCAAAAACAGTGGGCTCTGTAACATCCCTAGCTTAGAGTTAACATTGTCCTGACAAAAAAAAAATACTCATATTCTTAACCTGCCTTTCTATGTTCCAATATATTATATTCAATATACAATAATGTGAATTTTACGTTCTTTTAACAAGTTTTCTGTAATATGAACTACAAAAAGGCCCACTCGTACAGAAAGCCTAAAACAAGAAGCTCCCTTCTTCATTCTCTCATGTACCGTATTTGCCCGCGTAATGGCCGCAGTATTTTCTCTTCCGAAAATATCAAAAAGTCTGGGTGCGGCCAATCCGCAACAACAGTAAAAAATTGGCTGTTAAAACAGCACGTAGTTTCGTACATATGGGACTACCAACGGTACAATGACTAGATCTATACCAGTAATGGTACAGGACATTTCTAGATTAACTCCACACATCTTACCGACTATTTCATGTTGCATTGTTGACATGAAGTTTTGTCGATCTCGTGAATAAATTTCATTACCTATTTCAAACAAATTCTACCGGTAGATCTAGATTTAAGTCCGTGCCATTGCATTGCTAAAAGAAGGGACCGTTACGGAGCTACCGCGCAACGCAACTGCGCATCCGGACGAAGTCTGTTTTCTTTGTATCCATTTCACACAATTTTGTAGGTAGGGGTATAAATAGGATACCAAAACTGCCTGCGATACAGTACCAACTTCAAAATCAATGAAGATTTGCTAAATTACGATCAATTTTGCGGTAAACTTATTTTTTTACTGTTAATTTTATAAAAATATTGATGAATTTGGTATCAGTTTGTAGAAAAAATAGTTTTCTACAAGAAATTTATGATAATTTTGTTTGGTCTGTTTGGTTTTTTTTCCTTCCATTTTTTTTTGTAGTCTATGAAATGTCAAAATCGGGTGTGCGGCCTATGCGGCCTTATCGCTGGCAAATACGGTAAACATTTCCTCATTTCCACATTCTCTTTCTCTCTCTCTCTCTCTCTTTCTTTCTCTCTCTCTCTCACACACAAACGGACTCCCCACTCTGATCTTTGAAGTGTGTAGAATGTTTCGAGCAGGCGTTTTAGATCTATAACAGAGTAATCTACTGAACAAAGACCAATGTTTGATTATGAAATGCATGATCTACTCCCACACATCTCTCCACAATGATAAAGAATTGTCATTTCAGAGAAACATACACAATATTCCTGGATATCAATAGAGCATTTCTTTAGGGTACTGACTCAAATGACCTGGTGTCCATGATTCTACATCTGTTCATTGCTCTCTGTAACCACTTAGGGTGCCAAGATACAAACCACAGGGTTCATTAAATTTCTTTTCACTCGCCTAGTTACTCATAGTTTCTTGCTGGCAGAGTAATGAGGCTCGGAAGTGTTCATACATTATCAAGCTATGTGCCACCCACAGACTGTACGACAACATGAACTTTGCAATGTCTCCGAGCCATTTCATGTGCATGTGTTGTAGACCTGCAAATGCACAAGTCCACTATGTGTACAGTACATTAAAATTTCATTGCAATCATATTAGTAAAGGGCTTGATGATTTGGTAGCTGAAATAAGAAAGATTCATTTTCCAAAATCGAATTTTCTGAACTTATATGTATTGAAATAATATAAAAATATAAGGTTGAAAGTAATTGTGTAGGACAAGGGGGACAGAAAATATGTGTGGTCTGCTAAAATAGCTTGTATGACCCCTACAGTGTTTCTTCTTTTTACGAACTGCATAGGGATCATACATGAACAACAGTTTGGAAAACATGTATTCCTATGTCTGCATAGTAAGAGTATGTTAAAATGGCAAGGCATGAAGCTGTAAATACACATTTACTGTACATGGTCTCCTTGACTGATGTGTTGGGTTACAACT
Organism: Mesocentrotus franciscanus; assembly: GCA_037976565.1. Lineage (NCBI taxonomy): Eukaryota > Metazoa > Echinodermata > Echinoidea > Camarodonta > Strongylocentrotidae > Mesocentrotus > Mesocentrotus franciscanus. The sequence goes on along the minus strand of CP137666.1, from coordinate 13,172,748 downwards.
GTGTATGGTTTGTTGGATATATTATAAATTTCATATCTATAAATACTCATGCACATAATCGAAACACACTGACATCTTGACATGACACCACTGTGATTGATACAGTGATGTGGGTCAATCATGGGGTTAACAAGGGTTCATGTCAAAATCATCTGTTATCCAGTTTTTCAAGATTCAATTTGCACTTGCCATCCTACATAATGACTATCATGTAACTGACTGAAGGGGATACCTGTCTACAAACATCAACGTGCAAGAGATGATGGATCTCACAGCAATAGTTTGTGTCTTGGTGGAGACTGCTTCCTCTTGTCATTGGATACATGCACATGTACTTGTCCGCCAGGCAAAGACTGTTAACACTACACTGGTGGTGGTAGAAAATAGTCTTAACACAGGCTTTAATGGGCAGTGAGAGCCGTCCTTGCCAGTAACTTTAAACAAAGTGATGGTAAGAAGAAACACTGCTGACAGATATGATCTAGCATGTTACACCATACATAATAAAAACAAACAATATCTATCCCCTACTTCAGTTATCATTTCTATTCGGGCCGATTCAAAATGGATTATGACTGCTTTACGTGAATGTATGTGTTAGATGGATTGCAGTGCCTTTCAGCCGTTTTTATTCTTCTCTCTAAAACATTTCATAATGGCAGGCATTTCTTTCCATTGTAATAAAGAAACTTCCCAAATGCTTACTAAGCCTCCATGTAAAGATTTAAAATTCATTAAAATACAGGAGCTACAGTACATATATATATATCTAAAACTCTGTCTGTCACCCGCCTCTTCCTTCCTCTACCTTTACAAACACACCTGCCATAGAACCTTCCCACATTTTTCTGTCTCTTTCTCTCTCTGAAAATGTTAATGTGACAATTACATGATCCTCTAATTATAATCGGGATTTGACATGTCACAAAACCCACCCCTAGTCTTTGCATTCTAAGAAAACATGTGAACAAGAATCACAGGAAATACTACTTGTCCTGTGGAGATACTCATGACATCAAAATTGCTAATGTTTACATCCTTTTTTTGAGGTTGATTATAACCGTAATTAGTTTGATCCTTGTTCTAAATGTATTAGCCGGAAGAGGGTATTGACCACTTGCCAATATTTACTTTTAATTACACTGCCTCAACTTCGCAAAGTTTGGGACGTACAGGTACCCATTACAATAAACTCACAACAGAGAGAGAGACAGAGAGAGACAGAGAGAGACAGAGGGTGCGTTCAAGCGATTTTTTGAAGCTAGAATCACAAACATGAATCACAAATCAAAACGTCATTACAAAACATGGTTACTGCGGGAGATCGTTCAAGCGATTTTCCATCAACGCTGATTCTCGCTCATTTCAAGCTCACTCAGGAAGAATAGATTAGATAGCGATAATATATATAATAGAGAATCATGTTACAACACGCATCTTTTCTAGCGTTTCATGTTTGTGTTTTGAAACACCTTTATTTTTACGACCGACGAAAACTCGCTTGAACGCAACCGTGTTTTAAACTAAACGTCTTTGAAACCGCATTTCTAGGGTGAAAAAATGTCGCTTGAACGCACCCAAAGAGAGACAGAGAGAGGCAGAAAGAGAGAGACAGAGACAGAGAGAGACAGAGAGAGAGAGACAGAGAGACAGAGACAGAGACAGAGACAGAGAGAAAGAGAGAGAGACAGAGAGATAAAGAAAGACAGAAAGACAGAAAGAAAGAGAGAGAGAGAGAGAAGGGGGGTACAAATCAATGAAAAGAAAGATAAGGTAACAGAGCCATAATTATTTGGGTGATAATTACTACCAGTAACATCATCAATGCATAGTATTACAATAAGTTGTGATGTCATCCAAGTCCTAGTTCTCCTAGTTCTTCTCACATAACATTTTTTCAACTGTCTGCATATGAAATCCTGCTCAGTACATTTACGCACATGCCAAAAAATGTGCTTATCATTACATTATAAAATGTCCAGACTCGTGGAAATGGGCTCATACATGCAGCATGCAAATTGTTTTAATGCACTGATGGAAAAATACTGAGACAGATAAAATCCAGCAGTGTAGCTATCTAACTACATGTAACCATAGGAAGTTGGCAATCACGATTTCTCAACACCCATCCTCTTGCACGGATATCCGAGTATTTATTAACCCTTGCATCCAGATTTTGGTGGAACTAATCAAATCTTTGTCACATGGTGAAAAGGGAGGACAGGATTTTACCCTACAGACATTTCAAATTTGTGAAAATGAAGGTTTACATATTTCTAAATAATGAGGAGATAATTGGGAATGGATTGCAAAAAAATTAATTGATTTAGGTAAACTAAACACATCCACACTTTATAGAAGTTCTAATGTTTACAGATAGAAAAGGAAAACAGGCAATGATAAATATATCAGACTTGAGTGAAAATTAAATACCAAAAGTCAAACTAAGTGCAACATTTCAAAAATCTTATATCATTTAGAAAAGAATCTGCTGGATCCATTTCTTAATGACAGTAAAGATAGTACCACTTCATTAATTGATAAGTAGCTCCTTCTAAGACTTAATAACAAACATGAACAGACAATATCTTCTGTTGCCTAATGCCGGTAATGCTTCAGATTATTAATGTTCAATTAATGTAGAATGTAACATTATCTCAATATGTCTAAACCTGCTAATGGTTTAATCAGCTAGTTCCTGGTGAAACATAATCTCTGTTTTTCTTCTTTCTATGAAAGTACAATGGTATCGTGTTATCCCGAAAAATGTTGTTAGAGGGAAACATGTTTGTACCGATAGCACAAGCGGGGTAAAAAGTCACTAGATAATTTTTGTTTCCTTTTAACTCTTAATGCAGGTTAGGATTTACCCAGATATCAAAACCACATACATTAAAAAAGGAGACCTAGATCATATTACAACCTGGTTCCTACCCAAAATTTGACAGGATTGTTAAGTGATCATACGTGAAATTTAAATTTTCAACTGGCTGAATTAACATGCCAAGAACGTGCACATTTTTTATTTCGCAGATATGTCACGTTCCATTCTGAAATTGCTTTCCAGAGAAGATAATGCTTTTTGCTTGGTTTTGAGGTAAGCTATTTCCAACCATTCACCTCATGATAGAGGTTATATTTTTAACATCTCTTAAGTTTCTTCTTGCCAGCGGCAAATCCAATGGTATATACTACTGATTTACTGTTTGAAAGCCCTTTCGCAAATCATACATTTCAATTATAAAAGACATATCCAAATTTCTACTATGAAAGAGATACTTACTACATTCAAACTTGGTATATTTGACAATGAAATTAATCGTCATGGCAAAAATAGTCCTAAAAAAGTATTGAAATACAAATGCAAAGGAAATGTAAATTAGGATATTGCAAGCTCCCGAGGACTGGGAGAGAGTTGCATATTTGGAATTCCATGACTTGGCAGGTATGAAAGTACCCTGCTGAAAATCACTAAGCATATTATAGTCTAATAGCAACAATCAAATCAGAATCATGAAGCATCGCAATATGATGACCTACATCAGCAACAATAAACAGGAAACTTTCCACATGACTGCAACAACAGCAAATCGCCAAGAGGAAATAATACAAATTTGTATTTTGAGGATCAACTGTCGTATTAGGAGATTTCAGGCATTAACACATTGGACAGAATCCTAGGGGCAAAGGTTGCAAAACCATCCTCAGTTCATGCATATTATTTTTATTCTGATACATGTACATGTATCAATCTTTAGCTTACAAAATCCTTGAAAACTTGTGATGACTAAATATATACTCTTCGACTATCAGCAACAAAATGTTGTCAGTTTCAGTTCATTCCCAGTTCTGCTTATTCCCAGATATACTCCCAGTGGGGTGAATCTGTAGTTATCTATTAAAGTTCTAACCTGTAAGATTCATTATCTAAAACTTCTGACAAATTCTTTACATTAATATCACCTTCATGCTAGATGAGCATGTCGTTAATTATAACTACAACTGTTAATAGACCATGATGCGTGAGACATGTCACTTCATCCATGTTAATTTATTATTGGCCTACACTGTAGACAGCAAGAGCTATACCATCAAGCTATAATTATAACAGTTTCATATGAAACTTAATTACTTCCTTGGTTAATGCTATGCTTTCAATACATTCTCTGTAGACTTCTCGACCCAATTTTTAACCGTGTTTCAGGAATAAAAGACAGATTAATTGTAACCTTTCTTTAGGTTCAACAGCAACTTTGTTTAACCTTTCTACATGTAAACACAAGCAGTGGTGCAATATACAGATGAGAATGTAGAAAATGTGTCGATTGCACTTAAATGTATGAAAAATGAGCAGGACTGAACGAATATATGACATAACTCCAGGTGGAACCATGGAAGGATTAAAACTTGACCTGATATCTACTTTAATGTTCAATACAAATTCTTGTAGACATTACGACATCAAGTACAAGAACAAAAGATGAACTGATAAATATCTCAACCACTGACAAGCGATGCTTTAGTCATTAGCGCCTGCAAGAAGTATCACATGCAGGGATCGATTGAATAATCCTGGCTGGATTCCAAAACTTTGGCTCAACCCGAGGCGATAAAAGAGGGCAAGCAAGGGAAGAGGAAACCATGCAAGGTGAGGACCCGAGGAAAGAACAAAGTGACAAGAATGGTGATGAGCAAAACTTGAACTGGGCAAGAGATAGCCAGATATCCTTTCTAAGCTATGAGAGCCTAGTCTGGTTACCATACCCGATTCAGGGCCTGACAATGATAGGAAACCAGTCCACATAAGCCCTGAAATATGAACTCCTAACCCCAAACCTTTAAACAGACGTTGCATGCAAAATATAGCCTACAAAAATTGGATCTCTTGCAAAAATGTCAGAGGGGGCTGCATAAGTAAACTGACCACTTCAGGGTCTCCACTCCTAACCCAACAAATTTTACTCTTTAGAACAACTTATTTCCATTTGCTCAATACAACTGACCGGACTACTCTTATCTACGTAGCCCTAAAAATCTAATATTGATTATTACAATTTAGGTTTAATCATTTCCAATTTACTGTTACAAAAAAATTTAACAGGAATGATTAGTCTGCAGACAAGAATGGAAAATTCAAAAAGATTGTAGAGTAGACGTAACTCATTCACAATTATCAAACATTCATCTTAACTGAAATTCATGACAATTACTAGTCAAAGGAACTGACTGAATTCCTTTTCTTCCAGCACCTAACATAATGACTTTGAACAAGACTTTTTTTTCAACATTAATTTGTGAATATCAACATGATCTAAACAATCTGGACATAAAGTTAAAACATCAGATAATGTGATCAATTTGAACGTTTCATTTATTTTACCATCTGAAAATGAAACCAAAACTAGGCAAGGAAGTTAACCACATTTTCACATATATAATTAGGTGTTTTTGCATATTTAATGAGCTATAACCTTTCACCTTTGACCTACATACTCCGAAATCGAACTTAGGCTGTGTTTTGATACTATGTACCTTCATATCAAATTTCATTAAAATCTGTCAAACATTACTAAAGTTATCGATCGGAAACCAGAGTTGCATATTTAATGAGCTATGACCTTTGACCTACATACTCGGAAATTGAACTTAGGCTGTGTTTTGATACCATGTACCTTCATATCAAATTTGATTAAAATCCGTCAAACATTACTAAAGTTATCGATCGGAAACCAGATTCGCATATTTAATGAGCTATGACCTTTGACCTACATACTCCGAAATCAAACTTAGGCTGTGTTTTGATTCCATGTACCTTCATATAAAATTTCATTAAAATCCGTCAAACATTAAAGTTATCGATCGGAAACCAGATTCGCATATTTAATGAGCTATGACCTTTGACCTACATACTCCGAAATCGAACTTAGCCTGTATTTTGATACCATGAACCTTCATATCAAACTTCATTTAAATCCGTCAAACATTACTGAAGTTATCGATCGGAAACCAGATTTGTATTTTTTCGCATATTTAATGAGCTATGACCTTTGACCTTTGACCTACATACTCCGAAATCAAACTTAGCCTGCATTTTGATACCATGTACCTTCATATCAAACTTCATTAAAATCCGTCACACATTACTGAAGTTATTGATCGGAAACCAAATTTGTTACAAACGGACGGACGGACGGACGGAAGGAAGGATGGAAGGAAGGATGGACAGCGGCGTTTCTATATCCCCTCCGACTTCGTCGGCGAGGGGATAAAAAGAGAGACCTTGTTTTCAAACTATGGCAACATATCAGATTTCTCAACTAGATCACAATCACTTTTATTTCTGCTGTACCATAAAGAATTAAAGATGTCTCCTAATTAGATCTGACAGGAAATGGGAAGAAGTTATAAATGTCAAATTCTTTTGAATACTAAATCTTGAGCCAAGGAATCACAGAGAGAGTTCATTGGAATGACAAACTGATAATTAAAGGTTAAAGCACTCATTAAAATTTATTTTTATAACGATTTGATAAACATCACTGCCTGTTTTTTCACTCTAAAAAAGGAGAAGAAATATATGTAATTGTCAACAAAACATTGAAAGCAATCATGCACAACTTTTGTGTGATATCTCTTTTTTTAAATCCCAAGCAACACCAAAAGTAAAATTATAGAGAAGCAGGAAAAAATAATTTCTCTCTTTTTTTTCTTCTGTCTTCAAGACGGATATCAAAACAGATTAAATTTATCCCCAGAAACATTACCAAAAGGAAGGAAGAGTACGCAACATACATGTATCCGAGTCCAAGTCAAGGAAATCGTTTCTACAGTGTTCTTCATTATATTTGCAACAACAAAAAAGATGAAAGGAAATACACTGTTGGTCAAGGTCATGGATATGATAAAATGGTTCTTCATGGTGCACCTTACAATATAGACAAAACTGCATGTTTTGATGAAGATGTGTGACTTTAAGATGAATTGTTTTTTTCCTCCCTATTTCCTCACTGTTATGCCAAAAGGAAACTTGGCAAAATTATAAATGATCTTGTATCTGATTGAAACTGACATTGTATTATCTTGTAATACAAGCAAACAACTTAATCAGATAAAGGTCAAAGTATTTCACACATAGTTACATTCTTTTGATAATTAACAGATTGAGCGCTACATATATTACAATAATCCCCTAGCTTTGTCTTCAGGCAGAGTGAGTTTTCATCCCTCTCAAATAAGATTTCCCCAAATTTTCATAGGAGTAGGGAGTAAGGAGACTATGCCCTTAATTCACAAGAGGGGGATGGTGAGGGCGAGGAGGGGGGGTGCAGAAAAGAATATTCTACATTCTCCAGACTCTGTTACCACCTATTTACAATGAGAGCAAGGCGAAAAGATATTCTACATACACCAAAATAATACAACTCATTTCAATGAGAATGAAGGAAAACAAATCATAGCACATGGAAGCCAGGCTACAATTTTCTATGGAATGCTGCACATAAGGTATTCTATCCTGGAAAGGAATCAAATGAAATTTACCACAATACTGACAATCAATCAAATCAACAGAAAAATGTGTCATAGGTACATGTATTATTGTTTTTATGCACAGAAACGTGATTAAATCTACATATTTGGAAATCACCAACAGATAAATAAAAAAGGAAAGGAGAGAAACTCATAAAGTTGCCACACACATATTCAGAAATACTGCACTGATATATTACTGAAACATTTGAATAACAGTTCAGTCCTACAAATGCAAAAAACATGTGATGCAATGTTTATGCATTCAGTTTTTTATAATGAATTATGGATACATACCTCTCTGTGTTATTTGTTTTGGTGCAGCCATCAATGATTTCTTTGATCTTGTTGTCATTGACTTTCTCAAAGCTTTGTGGTTTCACTCCCTGCAGGAAAAAAAAACAATCACTTTTTTTTTTTAATAGACAATAGACATGTACAACACTTTTCTTTTCAACAAGAATTCAACATATATCTTGCTTTAAGTTACATTCGTACAAGTTTATGCAAAATAGATTCTGGACGTTCTGGACATGTATATGTAGGTTTCAATGAAGGATAAATGACTCATTGGTCAAGTATACATCAATGGAAAATATTCCCTGGGGCCTAATCCTTTTTAATACTTAAGATCCTAAAATATCATTAACCTGGCTCCATAAAAGATGACCTGGCAGCGAGGGTGTTCCTTACTGAATTTCAATTTGTCAACTAATACAAGTAACTACATACACATAAATCATAACATCTAAAAAAATCTTTAAATGAATATATACCTACAATACATGGTGAAATTTAACAACCCAATTCATATGACCGTACATGTACATGTACAAATCCAAGAATATACAAATTATCACCTACAGCGCACTGCTTCCACCCACGCTCTTTGTACAATAAGATTATAAATGTATTTTTACCCTGAATTTAGAATGAAAATAAAAGCAATTCATTATAAAATCAAACTGTAAGAAAGGTTACGTACATTAGAGAAAAAATAATAATCACCTTGATCACGCAGCTTTCATCTAAACTAGATGAATAAGCACAATAAGATATTTAATTGAATTTCTACCCTTAATTTACAATGAAATAAATATGAAGTTCATTACAAGCACTGAGAATAGTCATCACTTGGCCTGGAATAATTGATTGAAAATACATTACAAATGCATTAAAGCGGACCAGACAATTAGATTAGAGTCTGCAGTCTCCATCTGCACGGCCAAGGAAGATGCCTGTGCTTACCGTATGCAGTTCAATTTCACTTTATTAGATCCAGACGGAAATGTGAGTAGACAAGCCAGTTCCCCCTGGCCCTGTTTTGCTATTAATGGCCTTCTATCCATCCCAAACCCCCACCCCTCCTGATATGCTGCCTTACTTCCGAGGAATGACCTTCTACATACACCTCTCTAATTCAAACAGAATTACCCTGATCACATGTTCACAAAATTAATTTTCTCACATTTATAATTACTATCTAATTTTTTTGTGCTCTACATAATTTTCTGCATTTCAGACATTGGTATAACATTACTTTAAAACAAAAAAATCAAAGTTAAGCTATTGGCAAGACATTGATCTACATTTGCCACACTCCACCCAGGTGAAGTACATGGGGACCTGGTAGGAATTTATTCCTTGAAATGCAGAGCGTGTGACAGCTGCTTTGCTAAAACCAGGGTAATTATGCTGCATTATTGTAGAGCGCTTAAAGACTTCTGATAGAGTAAGTGTTAGGCACTATATAAGCAAATATAATTATTAATTAATATTTGTATTCTAAGCAAATATATATTTCTGTGAACCTGTGCTCCCTCTAAAAAATGATCATGCAATTTGAATTGCTTATAAATCTCTAATCTTGAAGGACTCAGGCAATCATGTTCTTGTCCCTGTATTCTGTTGCAGTCATTTTGTGTATCATATTGCAGCTATTTTTGTTCATGCACCAATATTGTGCCAAAAATAAACACAATCTCCTACTAGTTATAACCTCAGACAAAAATAAAATCATCACCACCTTGGTAATTCTGCCACCTGATCATCTTACATGGACTATCAAAATTCACAGCCATGCACATAAAATGTTCAGGGATTAAACATTTTTTCCACCAAACAGAAGTCAAAATAACAACATTGAAATCTATAATTACAGTGTAAATGTAAACCCACTGACAAGCTATCTCAGGCTGGGGTATATATAGGAAATAAAGATTAAACAAATATCAAAATCCTGTTCAATGGTTTAAATTGGAATCATTAGCCCCTATATACATTGAAGTACATTGTATGGATAGTTCATTGTGAAGTGACTATCATTAAGAACAAGAATCATCCCTTACATTTTTCATTTCAAGGGATTTTCAAGTTTGGGTGATTACAATTATAATTAATTCAATTCCTTGAAATCTAATAAAACTATAATTGAGACTTGAGAGTAAATATGGCTCTGCATGTATGTCCTGCAATTTCCCAAACCAAATTGAAATGTAGTTAGCCACTTGGAAAACTATCTCAAGTTTGTCTCAATGGCAGATATCTACATGTAGAATGCATGTCAAGAATACAGATCTCAAAACTCAAAAGTGTCATTGTAGAGTCTGAACTTGCAGACTATTCTCAGCCGTCATAGACTCTCAGGTCCCATGTTGTCATTTACCAAAATGATCTTCATATCTAACAGGGCACCGTGAGTAAGATCATAAACAACTTGCAATGCAATCAAGCATGCATGTAAGTATTACTTGAAACCTATGAACTAAGGCCTACTTGTCCAGTTCAGTGTGTTGAGCTTACATCACACTTCAAATCATGAGGTGACTGCCTGATCCCTTCCCTGATCATCCAATCACCTTGCTCGTTTACTACAATGCCAATGGATGAACAACTCAAGCATCATTCATGACACTCAATAGATGTACATGTACATACTGATCATCATAGCATACATCTGCAAGATCTACATGTAGTATATTCATACTTCTTATCACATGACATTGCATCTATTTCTCTATATACATGAATCCCTACAAATGAAAAGTGAAAGCCATTTCAAGAAGGTGAAAAAGATCAGAATACAAATGTATAAATACTAGCGAGTCAGAGTGAAGTCAATCGACAAAGACCTATAACTATATGAATAAACCATACGAACAGTATGGATGAAATGAATGATAGATGAATTAATTCATGATGACAAGTTATTTCAAGCATGATCTCAACATACTATGAATCATTTACACTAGTGAGGGTTCATCCTGTCTATCTGAAATGTGGTTTAACTGGACCCATGAGGTAATGTAATTTGATGTGCTTGCTAAAATGTAGTGGAGTGTCGATCAGCACTTCTTTCCCCACTGTCTGGGGAACGCATTACAACATCATGACATATTGTTCTACAGCATTGAATTTTAGACTGCTGAGTAGATTTGATCAACAAAACAGCAAATAACAATTTCACTGTACACCTATTCTATTATTGGAATAAAAAGTGAAATTACTCAGTTGTACATATTTGCTTTGATCCTAATATAAATAATGTGTGATACGGCACTTCCTCAATCTCCAAATTTGTCCCTTTTGAGACGGTCAATTCAAGTCTGAATGACAGATGAAGGTGTTATCTGTTACTTGGAACAGGAACTAGCTATCTCGTCACAAATGCCTTCCATTGCGCGGTTCCTTTAATCAACTTCCTGTGACCAGACAAAACCCAAGACCACAAGAGGAACTGGATTTGATGATGGCACAGATGACAGAATCTCATAGGTATTGATGGGGCCCCACAAACCTACATTCACATAACAGGTTCAACACTGTGATACTGACTCCTATATGAACTAGATTCCATGGTGAGCCATGTCCGATGACAGATGCCACATTAAACTCACAAAGAAATCTTTGATTACTCATCACAGCAGAAACATCAAAGAGATACTAGTACATGAAGCTAAGGTGCATATCCGGATATGCAAGTACATTTACAACTATTTAAACACATTGCTTTGTGTGGAGACTCAGGATATCATTACTGAATTATCCAGCTGGAAATGAGCTACATGTTAAGCTTACTACTGTACATGTATGTTTATCTATTTCTCACGTAATAATCCATGAATCAATGACAAAACTCTGTGAGAACACTACTGACAGTATACATCATTTTAGAATTATTTCATAAATTATAAAGAAGGAATAACCAGGGGAAAAATTAATTGACATTCACAAAAGTACTAATTACACAATCAAAGGCACTTCAGCAAATTGATATTTAATCTTACCGTGGTAACTCTCCGGTAGATCTGTGCAGCATTGGAGCACTCTGCATATGGATACTCGGATGTGGCCATCTCCAGCAAGCACATGCCAAACGCATAAACATCCACAGCCTCGTCATAGTGCTCCTCGTACATCTCCGGAGCCATAAACTCGGGTGTACCTTGAATGCAAACAGGAGGGAGGGAGGAGTAGAGTTTGAAAACTTTCTAACCTGTTAAAGGGAGAGAAGGGGGAAAAACACCACAGCAAACGAAGATAATCTGTTAGTTATGATCTTGAAGGGCTCATGTCGGCTTGCTTCAAATGTACAGGAAACCTGCTTAAAATATTTCAATAACTACAGTATATAAGATAAAAGAAAATATACCTAAACATGAAAGTCAAGATCCCATATTCACAAAATAATTTACATATAACTGCAGAACAAATGTTATAAACCATAAGGGAATAAAGTTGAGTCTCACCTCCAAACGGTCTGTCAAAAAAACCTGAATAGAAATTAACTCTGAATTCATAAGGAGAATGTTGAAATAAAATGATCAATGTTAGTACACATAGTGAATGGTAAAGCAACTTATCTTTCCTTTAACAAAACTGCATGTTCACTCCCAAACTGAGTTTTGGAGAAAAGACAAACAATGTAAATGTTTTCCAGATGTATAGAACACAACAATGAAAATTCCAATTCCAACTGCCACCAATTAAACAAACATGCACATGAAAGGTACGACAATTTGTTCATCATCCCCATGGATTTTTTAGAAAAATAAGTTAATATTATTCAATAGGTAAAGTTTAGGACCATTAATAACCATTTCCCTTGATCACATTTTGGCAAATCTATAAACATACTTTTTCTTTCTTTTCTTCGTTCAATATGCTAACTGAAACAACATGGATCTAACTTGTCAGTGTACTCTATGGTCGCTCATTAGTTTTAAGCATACAGTTTCTATTTCCATAGAAGTTTTGATTTAAAAAAAAAACTAAAGTCATGTTCAAATCATGTACAAGTAACAGATTAAATTTCACAATGATTCTTGACTTACCTATAACACTTTTGGCAAAGGAGCTCTTTTTGAGGGTGGCCAGACCCAGATCGCCAATCTTGACAGCACCAGAAGTGCCGGTGATGAAGATGTTGTCACATTTGAGATCACGGTGTATGATGGGGGGTTGTCTTGTATGGAGGAAGTGCAGACCCTTCAGGATTTGACGGCACCAGCTTCGCAGCACACGGTTCTTCACGCCCTTGAAGCGTTTGAGATATCTAAAGGTATGCAAGAAACAAAAGGTGCTCAGAGATACTGCAAGGATGCTGTTTTACTGACCCTTAGATAAAAGGGATGAAGATTTGCAACTTCAATGCCAATGTCTTGCATTTCAAAAAAATTGAAAACTATACAAGTTTCATCTTAGCTTTGTCTATTAAAGTTGTTGGGGTCACTACCTATTCCAAAACAGTACATTTTAAGTATATTGTCCATACATGCTTCTCTCTAATAAATTGATGATTTCATTTAAAGTTGTTCTAAAATCATTATTCAAAATCGTAAATACATGTACAAATAATTGTTTCAAAATATTTGCGGATTGAATAACTTAAAATTACATTCAACAATCTAAAATATTTTAGTTTAGTTTTGATTTAGCTGAAGTACATTCAATCCTGCTTTTGCTTCTGCATTCTAACAAATATTTCTTTAAAATCTAATTAAAGTTTTGCACAATTATATATTGTATTTTACAACCATATGTGACTACGCAATATAAATGAGACTGCTAGCACTTTATCATAAATGTATTATGTATTCAAGAAATAATGATATAAAATTATGTGCATCCCATAGGATTTGCATCGAAAGCAATCTAATTCTATTAGCCCAAATGGATCATACATAATAATTTATTATCACTCTACTAAACATATACAGTGTAATGGTATTATTCAGGCTACTTAATGAGAACTCTGATGAGCGCTTACGTTTTCAAGGTTCCAGATGTCATAAGTTCGGTGACGAGTACTATATGTTTCTTTCCTCTGGGGCTGACTTCTTCCCAGTAGTCATAGAAGCTAACAATATTTGGATGACTGAGTCCCTTCAGCATCTCGGCCTCTTCTTTGAATCTCTGCCGCTCAGAACGACTCAACTTGCGTTCCTAAAGAGGGTGGTTGGAATCAAAGAAGTTTAATTAAATTGTGAGTTCAAACAGTATATACTTGATTCAACAAATCTATTAATTAGACTTCTCTTTATACAAAGACACATTTCATCAGATATGTACATGTACATGTACAATGTATATTACATAATTAATTGAACTAATGATGTTCTTATTCAATAATATTCAATAAACATTTACATCCTTCTTATAATAAAAATGAACATAACATGAATTATATAAATCCCTAAAAAAAACTTTGGAAACTCAAGTTGAACCGATTATAGCTCTCTTTTTAATATCATGGCAAAATCATTATTTTGATTATTATCATCAGACTGTGTGTTTATTCCTTTTTAAAATGACTGAGAAATTATAACAAATGGGGTATCATTTTAAAAAGGAATAAATTCACTACCTAATGATACTAAACATTGCAATGATTATGCCATGACAAGAGAGATATAATCAATCATACTTGAGTTTCCAAACTTTTTTTGAGGGGTTTATTTACAATGTAGGAAGGAGACAAATTAAGAAGGCCTTCACAGAAGTGCATCAATTACAAATAATTTTTATTGTCTGGGACTAGACTACCATTTATATTTTTAACCATCAGATTGATCCTACATGTACATACGGTAGTCAAAGTGGTGAACCAAGGACATTTGGTATTGACACACAATGGTATACATGTACATGCTGCAAGTGACAAAACTGAGCTACACAACGATGTGTCACCTTCCCTAAACCTAATTGATTTTAAAACATGAAAATTACTTTCTAACCCAGAATGCTATTGATTTCAGATGTACCATAAGATGTACATGTACCATCAGGAAAAATAATTCCCACATCATGTAAGTACAATGAACATGTACATGTACTACTGTAAGCAACATGTAGCCAGGGAGATACATACAGTGTACATATACATGTACCTGAATAAATTGTGTGTGCAATTTGTACAAGTAAATGTGTACAGTATGCTTAGTTAGGAAATTCACATAAAGGAAGCAAAATTAAACAAGGCTGCAAATTGTATTGCAGATGTACATGTACATGTACATGTAAGTCAGCAGATATTTAGGTGAATGTGCATCAATCTGCCTCAAATCGGTACAGATGAGACATACCACTTTTTAATCTGTATGAACACAAAACATGACTGTTCCAGATGGTAATGTATTTGAACTGCTTATGGCTCTTCAGCAGAATCTCAGTTCAAGAGAAACACCAAGATCATTTCCCCATATGGCACAGAGATGTAATCAATCCCTGCATGCATGATGCTGATAACGTTGAAGCTTCAGGACATTGGTATTGGTCAAAGACTTTGTGAAGAAATAAATAAATAGCATATTGTTGGTTGAAATTTTTTCAAGAATAACAGTTTGGATTTATCTGTCTAGCCAAGACAATCATGTTCTCTGTTTTTAATAAACAAGTACATGTAGTTCACTATTTTTAGATTTATATGCATGCATTCCTGAGCAAACTTGGGTTGTGCTTCATCTTCATCAAAGTATACAAAAATTGAAAATTAAGGGCATCAAATTGTTGACCCCTCTTATTTGACCAACATTGAATATGGATGTCAAATATATAATAGCACATATTAATACCACAGTTATTTCTTACTTTTGTCAAAGCAAGATGACCCCACCAAAAAAAGGTGGAGGGGGACGCGGTAAATACATGTAAGTTTATTGATGAAAAATCACATCAATTGAGTACATTGTCCACTGTCAAGAAAGTTGAGAAAGTTCTGCCTAAGTGCATACAAGTTACTAGTACATATGTAGTACCACAAGGTTTAACTGTACATGTATTGACTACATGGTACAGTTGTATGTTGTACAAAATATAGTCATAAAGCTGGTGTAATCAGGGAGATCTGAGATTTAACCATATCGCCCTGATGGAATACAACATTGACAAGAACAGTGTACATGTACAGTATAATGGTCTTGTGAAAATACATTCATTAAAATGTAAAAAATTATGATTTACATGTACAATGTACAGTGTACATGTACATGTACATGCACATGTATCCACAGTATGGGATTTTTTTCACTTCCCATTTAATCAGATTAAATGATGCAATTGTACATTTATGTATACCCTATACATTAAACACACTACATGTACATGTACATGTATGTAGGCTGTACAAACATGCACTAAGCCTTCAAATGTATGTGTACACAACATACTGGTACTATACACATACTGTATACATGTTTACATGCAAACACAATTCAATGGCATTTGTCAAGTGGCCAAACACAATCAAATTGGTCATTTTAGTCATTTTGATAATTAACTTTTTAAAACTTAGCCATAAACAATGTATACTACAGGCCCTCACATGTTTGTACAGGTCATATTCCTACTGAATTCTCTCCAACTCAACTAAAAATGAATAAATATAATATTAATAATAACTGAAATTTGTCCTCGTTCCAACACATAATTTTCCACTTTAGACAATGATGTAAAAATATATATAAGCATTAGATATTGACAACTAGAATATACATGTATGTATGTAGACCTACATATAAGCTTTCAGATATATACTTCCATTTGGTATCATCAGCTGCAGGCTAAAAGGATGTTAACTCTATAAGATGAAGTAAATTAATGCCCTTCTGACTCTCTAGTATTCAGGCCGTTGCATCAACATGCATAATCTTTTTCCCTTTTTAAGATTAACATGATTATACAATATATACAATACAAATTATGTACCAAATAGCAATATCCTGTATGCGTACCACATAGCCTATGGGAATGCAGGTAACCTTTCCTAAATATTTTGCCCATTGAAATTATTGATATATAAATAAATGTATGACAATACGTACACATAAACAACATCATGTAACATAAAAATTATACTGCTCTACATGTAGTACAGGCACGCACCTTTCCTAATTAAAACCAAAATACAGTGTTCATGTACACTGTAGCCTATAGTTTTGTGAAGCCCTAAACCTGATCCATTTGTTTTATCTGGTTTAACATAGCAGCTGATAACATAACAAAAAATACATGTATCCACAGTTCTATGTGTACAGTAATGCAGTCTTTACACCAGAAGTATGACTACATGAGAGGTGAAATGTTTTTTCTTTCTTTTGTTTAATTCACTTAATGCAGATTTAACATACATGTATAGTCCCTTACAGCCTTCTGCTTGGGGAAATCATATTCAACAGTTTCTTTTTTATGATCAGACTGCATTCACTCTTTATTATTATTATTCCTACAGTAGTTCACTTAAAGATTTTACATGGACTTTACGATCAACTGCGTTCCCTCATTATTCTTTATAAGAAGAATATCCAAATGCCTATTCATCAAGCCTACATGTACATGTTTACACAATGTACATGTATGTACAAGTAGAACTAAGGTTCATGATAGGCCTGTACACTGTAGGATCACATGTAATTCCTTGATGTTCTACACTTCTACTTACATGTACATGTAGTTCAGCTTATAAAACCAAATAAAAACAGCAATACTGTGTATTAAAGTTGAAATTATTTTTTCGCTACTAGAATTGTCTTAAAGTAAATTGGAATTAATGCATCTTTAGCAGAATTCAGGAAACATTCGTAAAAATCTCTAAAGACTTAAATTATCTGGCAAATTAGAAGTAAAAGCATTCCAATAAC
This sequence comes from Mesocentrotus franciscanus, assembly GCA_037976565.1. Taxonomy (NCBI): domain Eukaryota; kingdom Metazoa; phylum Echinodermata; class Echinoidea; order Camarodonta; family Strongylocentrotidae; genus Mesocentrotus; species Mesocentrotus franciscanus. The sequence continues at coordinate 13,155,085 of CP137666.1, read as the reverse complement.
AATACACAAGAATTTTATTTTAAACAGTGGACCATTTACACTGTACATGTACCGCCTACAAACATACTGTTTATTGTAAGTTCGTTCAACAAAGCATGTGATTCCCTCCACTGGTCCTCTTTGAACAGAGAGCTATGTAAACTAATACAATAACCCTATAATCTCCACTGATCTCATTGGAATGTGCCACAATTGTTGGTTTAGAAGTGGGAATAAAAAAAAGTGACTTCACAATAGAATTTATATTCTACCGACAAGAGTGACAAAATATATATGTAGCACCCATGAAACATATTAAAATTCATATCATTCACAAAGTATTCCTGATGAATTTTAATTTTGATATATTTTCTTTCATTAAAGATACTATGTCCCTTTTGCAGCCAACATCAAATTCTGTAGAACTTTGCAGGAATTATGAATAATTGAATATGTCATGTACATGTACATGTATGTCCTATCTGTGAGATTTATACATTAGCAGTGTCCTAGTATTCAAATTATGCAAGGAAACCCATTTACCTTCTAGATTACACTGTCAGACACTATTGAGTGACTGACTGACATCTTTTTTTCTGTGGTAATAACATACCGTAAATCTCAGTGTATAAGACGCACCCCTATTTTGGGGGCCAAGAAAAAAAAAGAAAAAAAAAACAGGCAGCAAGCCAGGTCCATGTTAAAAAACCCAGTCAGGGTAGGACCTTCATTGTACTGCGAGGTGCAGTTGGAGGCGCCGATTTTTGCTTGTGAACTTGTCACAAATAATAGTAACAATGAAGTTATCAGAATAATGAACATTTGTTTTTAAACTAAAGATGACAGATAAATTTTCCAAACAGAAATCTGGAAATTCAGGTAGTTTTGTTCTAGTTTCCGCGCGGTATGACTGAGTTGGGGGACATTGCCAGGCACAGTGCCAGGTGGAGGGGCATAAATCGAAACTTTAAATCGAAACTTTTTAAAAAAACTTTCAAATTTCGAATTTTTTTTTGGCGGGAAAAAGTGCGTCTTATACACGGAGATTTACGGTTAAAAAAAATAAGCTGTAACAGGTACATGAGCATTTGTCTACATCAATAACCCACCACTTGTAATGGCCAAAATTAAACTGATTGAATCTTTGTGCAGCACAAAACGTCCGACCATTCGGTAAAAGGGTTTGAAAATCAGACTATTACTTGGGTGATTGCAATCACTTAAGTCGATTTGACAACTAATGGTCGTTATTTTCCCACTAAAAGCCATTTCAAGCCCTTTTGTTTTGAGGGAAGTTTTAAATTAGTATCGTCTTTCAAATGCCGTTGGAATTTAACCTTTTCATTTTTTTTTGGCCTGCAAATGGGACATAGTACCTTTAATATATGTTTCTATAAAAGATCCTTAATCCTGTGGTGAAATACAGGATCGAGGATTTACCTTAAATATAATATAACAAATATACACACACAAACATCTGCAATATTTTGAAAGTTTAAAAGTACTACATTCTATTTAACATGTTGCCTATATGAAAATATATAAAATCATTCTTTACATGTTCTGCATAATCTCCCATTCAATTCACAAGTGTAAACAGCCTTTACATGTCAACCGTATACTGCCATGTGCTTGTCTCATTTTATTTTTATCAATACTAATTAGTACAAAACATGACAGTTCTTAGAATCAAATTTGTTAAGTTGTAAAAGATAATCTTGAGTTCTGTAAATGGCAGATATTTTTACAGGATCAAAACAAAACTGAAATAGATACAATACACACACAATACACACACAGATGCTTGTCAAATCATATTTATACAAAATGTTTATTAACTACTGTAAGTAATGAGCAAGGAGAATTGGGCTAAAGCCTCGGTCACAAATGCCATTACGAACTGCTACGAACGCCATACGAACGATTTTCAGACAATGGAAATTCGGGAAGACAATGGAAAAACGGAGATTCGTACGAAATTATCGTTCATACAGACCTTTGCAGGGCTGTCGTTTAAAGCCGGTAACCGGTAAAACTTGCCGCCTATTCACTTGTTTCTTACCGGCTATAATTCCTATAATAAACCTTGCAAAAATCACAGAAAGTAGATCTAAATCAATGCTAATCCAAAATTTCCTTAATTTCGTCCAAGATATAATTAGTGCCGCCCATACACGGCCGCAGTCGACGAAATCCCTTACGATCACGAACGCGACGTCGTCAGTACTTACCTAGACCTATCTATCTAATTACGTTACATCGCAGTTCTCCCCCCACAGCGGCGTAAGCCCGCCCGTCCCTACCCCATTGCGATCCCGATGTGCACGCGAGAAGACGATGCACTGCACAAAATATATACACACTGATCATAACAAAACTGAAGCTAGCTCGCTGTAACCAAACTATCCGTTGCCGATTTGATATTTGAAGATCACGGAAACCGGGCCTATACACGTGCGTGCAATGTCTAGAGACAACGTACTTTAGATTCTGAGATGCGCAAATCGGCAACAGAGTTTTGAACTCGGCTGAGTTTAGGCCGGCCACGGCCCCCGCAGCTAGCTCGCATGATATATGCAGGCTCGCGCTCCGCGAATATTCAAAACTAACTTCCGATCGCAATCGATCTCGAGGCCGCGAGGTACCACCAGATCTAACGTTAAAGTGGATCACAAATTTGTCAGGAAAAACAGTGATATAACATTATAAAATGAACAGGAACTGAAGTAAATTCTTAAATGTATTCAATAATTTCATGTAAAAAAAAAATAATTAAATGAGAATTTATATGGGGAGCCAAATAAAAGTCACAAGTAAAAAAATCAAAATCTAGCCTCTGCTGCCCATTATTTAAATACTGTACATGTATTCAACAAATCATGATGTAGAAAGATTGAGTATGGTGCATCATCTCAGTTTAATTAAAAATTACAAAGTAATGGTACAAAGTGATAAATAATTATCAACTTAATAACTTTTCTTATGAGTTATGATTGTTCATGTAATATTAAACGACCGCATTCATCAAAACCGTTTAGCATTTCTCGCTCCGTTTAACCGTTATTTTCTTGCAGTTTGTTACATGCTTGTTGTTTTTGTCCTTAATATTTGTTCATATTTGCATCGGCACATTGACGCCGATTCATTTGTTTTCAGACCTCCGTATCGGCAACAAAGTCCCGCCATTAATTATTGTTTTTAGACCTCCGTATCGGCAACAAAGTCCCGCCATTAATTATTATTTTTAGACCTCCGTATCGGCAACAAAGTCCCGCCATTAATTATTGTTTTTAGACCTCCGTATCGGCAACAAAGTCCCGCCAATAATTATTGTTTTAGACCTCCGTATCGGCAACAAAGTCAAGCCTTTAATTATTGTTTTTAGACCTCCGTATCGGCAACAAAGTTCCGCCAATAATTATTGTTTTTAGACCTCCGTATCGGCAACAAAGTCAAGCCATTAATTATTGTTTTTAGACCTCCGTATCGGTAACAAAGTCAAGCCATTAATTATTGTTTTTAGACCTCCGTATCGGCAACAAAGTCAAGCCAATAATTATTGTTCTTAGACCTCCGTATCGGCAACAAAATCCCGCCAATAATTATTGTTTTAGACCTCCGTATCGGCAACAAAGTCCCGCCATTAATTATTGTTTACTTTTTAGACCTCTGTATCGGCAACGAAGTCTCGTTTTTTAGTTCCATTTTAAGCCTCTTTTCATGAACATGATTACATGATATGTCTTGTTCGAAATGACTGAATACTTGAGAATTTACATACATGTAAAAATACGTGTATTTTCATAACGGTTAAACGAAACCGCCCGTATACTTTTAACGGTTAAACGTTTAGCAAAAAAACCGTAATGACTCAGGCCTAATTACAATATATGTGTAATACAAGGTAGGAAAGATAACTACAAATTTTCTTCTTAGGTATGCACCAGATTGCACGATTTCAAGTGGAAAATCCCAAAAGGTCGCTACCGTGGGAGGGGGGACACCCCCCTCCCACACCCTCCCTGTCGCTTCGCTCCCTCGCAGTGATGGTACCTCCTATAAAATTCAAATTACCTCCTTCAAAAATAATTAACAAGACCCCTGCCTTTGTGACCATAGCATTAGATGTAAAAGTCTCAACATATTTTTTTTTAATGTGCATATACATGTATGTCAATTGGGCTTTTCAGTAAAAAAAATTCTACCTAGTGTTTGTTTAATAGACATTTCAGAACTGATAAAAACCCTCTTCTCAAGGATCACACTACTCACTGCCTTTGCTCAAATCACATGTTCTTACACAGTAAAATGATCATCAGAAGTTTGTCCCTAATTAACGCTACCAAAATAAGTAAGAGGCAAATAGAACACACTATAATGCATAAAACTAAGTATTCTTTTAAGCATACTGTATATACAGTATGAATAGCTTTAACAAAATAACAGAATGGGTTACAAATATTAAATTTACTCCTGAACAGTCCTGCAACTTATGTAGAAGACTGATATTACAAACGAGAAGAAAGGCAAATTAAAAGGTACATACCTGCAATTCACACCATGCCACTGCAACTCCAGTCTCTGTATCCAGCCCTCTGAACACAGTCTTGAAGGAACCTCGTCCTACTTCTACATCATACTTCATGAAGCGGCCATCGGCAGACTTAGCAATGGCTTTTTCTTCCACAGCTTCTGGTTCTGCTTCCTCACTTTCTATCAGGAGACGTTTTTCAGAATCAGGCATTTCATCAATCTGTAAACGCTCAACCTTCTCTTCTTTGTGTACCTCTAGGTGACCATTTTCAGTGATATCCTTTACAGGAGCCATAATTACAACTGACTTTTGTTTCTTTCCATTTCCGGAAGCGATTCTACCCCTTTCAGGCTTCATGTTACTGTCTTTTCTGGCGCTCTTCAGAGCAGTTCCATTTGGATGTGAATTTGCTAAGTGAACAGATGTATCAGGCACTTTTTCTTTTAATAGTTCTTTATCACCGATGCTATCTAATCTACTGCTATATCCAGTGGTGCTACTATCATCACTGATTCCTGTGTGTTTTGTATCAGCTGCACTTTCTGAGTTTTCTGTAACCTTGTCGTTGTGGAAGGACTCAACATTCACATCAGTATCAGAAATGTTGGGAGATTTGCTATTAGAAATCACGACGTTGTTTCCCATACTGGATTCGCCATTTACACGCGAGTGACTCGCATCGGCAGCTACTGCCTCCTCTGTCTGTGTCTCACCAGACTTGCCTTTGCTGCCTTGCTTAGTCACACTCTCACTGCTATGACTCTCTTGAGGGAGGTCCGTGTCTCTTTCCTCCAACGACGCAACTCCGTTTGACAGCGAGCTGCCGCTGTGGTGGCTCTCTGACTTACTCATTGTGATTGGTAACTAAGTTCACCCAAACACAACCGTTACATTAGTCCCAAGCAGGGCTTAGGACAAAGTTACTCACTTGAGAGAATCAAATGTGAGCAAGCCTAGGTTTTAGGTACAAAAACTGGATAAAAATCCAGTTTTATGGACTACCTGGACACTATAGTGTTCCAAATAATACCCCTTTCACTGCCTATTGCACACTTGCACAAGTAGCAAATTGGCTTGCTGCCAGATGCAGCACACTGTTCAATTGGTATTTCCATTGTGTATTCCTCCATGATGAAAAATTGTTGACCACTTCCCTTGCATTGCAGGATAGGTGGCTGAACAATCTACAAGTACAGGTCTACTGTGTTAGTTGGTAAGAGCTGGTCTGGTCAAGCCTGGGAGTGGGAGCCCTCAGTCATTCACTAGACACTTTGTGGAGTAAGAACCGATTCTCCCTCTTTAGTAGATCTTAATTTATGCTTTTCGTTCCGATTCTGTAACAAAAAAGGAAGTTAACATCATTTCATTTAAAGGGTCACACTTAAAATGCAAATGATGAATCAGAAGACTTAACTTTTCCATTTCTTAAGAAAGATATCAAATTATGAAATAGGCCAGGGAACACTGCCAATATTCAATAAACATACATTATTTATACTAATTATAGACTTTATAGTAGGCCTACACATAATAATTCAATATTTGGAAGTCTCCAATCACACAACTGCTCTTTCCTTAAAAAAAACTTTAAAAAACTAAAAATTAAATTATAAAAAGACACAAGACAACAGCAACTTAGAGAATCTATTCACCCAGTTTAATAATCTAATTTACCATCACAGTGACAGTCAATGAAAATATTGTCTGAGTGAGACTGAGACTATGAGTATGAGAGTGAATGAAGTCAATGAATAATTTTTTTACAATTTGCTAGATCTAGAATCTAGTAAAGTAGTAGTAGGGGTCTACTACTACTACTTTACTAGTAGTCTAGTACTAATACTACTAGTAGTAGTAGTATGCTTATGTACATGTATAGACCCTAGTCTAGATCATTCAAGATTCTTCTAGATCTGAAGATCAAGTCAATCATTACAGTTTTACACTACAGAAATTACAGATTGAATGAGTTGGTGACATTTCATGGTACACGATATAAAATGTTCGAGTCTACGTTACCGCTTCTGAAGTTCAATCACTTGCGTGGTCTGTGCAAAACCTTCCCATCTTCAAATTCAATGCATTTGCATTGCTTCTCTATGCAATGTCCGTCTTGTGTGGGTTGCATCCATTCGACATGTTCAATGAAACAAGTTGGTGTAAAGTCACACTTCTATATCCATTGCCCAGTAAGTGATCCAGAATTTCCTAATTTCCTAAATTACTATGAAAAGGCTGTCCTATTGTGAGTCAAGGCAAATCATGCAAAATGGGGTACGCCAACGTTGCTTACAACCCCTTGCCTTGTGGACACTTTTGTCATGTTTTGCGTAGGCCCTCCATTTTCCCTATCCTTATTACGTATACGATACCGATTCTACACACACACGTTATTTTTTATACGTTATTTTTTATATGTTAAGTTGTACGTTAACCGAAGACTATCCACAACGCGGATGGATTATTTGATAGGTCATATTATTTCAAAACAGATATATCTAACATTGGCCTTGTCAGAGAAAATAGCATATCACGAAATTAGCCATTAATTACACCTAGTCCCGACATAAAATAAATATTCTCTGATTCTCCAGAACTTATGGATATGGAAAACACTCGATGACCTACTTTATTTCTCTGCGCAATAATCTTTTCACCTTTCTAACATAAGTGGGCAGGTGTCGATCGCATCTCGTTTGTACTGTGACAATTTGGGGGCCGTGGGAGGGGGGCCTCCTATGGACCAGTGCCCCGACTAAAGGTCCCATTTAAATTTTATACTTTTTTAAAGTATCACATCATTATCTCCGCAATTTCTTTGCATTAGAGCGGAGCCTTCTGAGGTAACGAGAACAGGTCCGAATTCATAAACCGCACTCTCTAGCCCCGGCCAGATCTCCTTGTTGCTATTCCTCTTTCTCCTCATTTTTAAGGCCATCATGATAAATCCTTATATATAAAACCTCATCCTCTATCACCTCTTCTCCTCCAGCTCCAGAATGGCATCATACTCGCTCCTCACTCTCTCTCTCTCTCTTTATTTTCTTCCTCAGGCTCCTCCTCCTGCCTTGGATAAGAGAAGGCCTACTAGCTATAGGCCTATATTAGTTTTTGACTACTTTTTGATGGTAGGTCTATAATTATGGTTTCCCAAACGCCTTCATTCATCCTTCGTTATTTTTCTTTCTTTCTTTCATTCTTTCTTTATTTCTTTATTTCTTTATTTCTTTATTTCTTTATTTCTACTTTTCTTTCATTTTCAGCCTTCTTCTTTAAGTTCTTCTTCCTCTTCTTCTTCCTCTTCTTCTTCTTCTTCTTCTTCTTCTTCTTCTTCTTCTTCTTCTTCTTCTTCTTCTTCTTCTTCTTCTTCTTCTTCTTCTTCTTCTTCTTCAATTTCCTCTGCTTCTTCTTCTTTTGTTATGTAATATTTATGATTGATATTATATGGGCATAATAAGTGCATATTCGAAGGTTTGCTGTTTTTGCCCGAATCAATATCAGCTCTTCAATTTATAAATCATTTTGCACTTGGCTCGGCCAAGTTCGCTCACGTGAAGTATTATTTTTGTTAACCCTTTGTTTGTATTGGAAATGACATATTCGGGCATTCCCTGCCCTACGTACGCGGGCACCTCATTACTCAAATGTGACGATACTCGGGCACCTCGCTGCCCGAAATATGATTGGTTGCCCGAATATCGGAACTTTAGATATTCCTTGGAGCTACAGCCCCAAGCCCTCCGCCTCGTACGCCTATATGTATGTTTCAAGACATTAGTTCAGTATACAATAATCGGTAGTAAATTTTGCATCATTTCCATTATTATTTCTTTAGTATACACACTTATTCCATAGCCTTTGTTTTAAAAGGGTATTCTCAATTTTTGTAGCACGATCATTTAAAAGCAGTTCAAAATGGCTATATAAAACGTCGAAAGGAATACCATCCCCTCCAATTTTATTCTTTCCCCGAAGGTCTGACTGAAAAGGTTCGGTCAGTGTGTCCTTGACCTGCAGAAAAAAACAAACATAGCATCGGTTCAAACAGGGATAAACTTTGACGACAACACAACAAATATACTGGCAGTATAATTATGATCGATGTGTACCGTCTCACAATGGCATAGCGTGCGCTCAAGTGGGGATGAGGGGGGGGGGGCACTAGGTGGACGTTCTTTAACTCAACTCAACATTGTTTATTTAAAAAAAAAACATAGAGAAAATTATACTTTCTCAATAACTATGTGATCGAGGAAAATTGTTAGTGCTTGTTAGGAAAAAATGGATGAACAAATACGCCATTAGGCCTTTGTTCAATCATGCATATTCACATTAGGTCATAATTATTATACGAAAACCACACCCACCCCTCCTCTCATGGGCCAACCTTTCCTCCTCGGTACCAAGGTACAAAGCATGATGTCATTTTCTATTTTAAACACGTTTATTGCTACGACGTAGATGACGCTATAACTCCAAAATCGTCCCCAATCTTGTAATTATGATATAAATAGACTTGAAGGGTATACCATTGTTTTATAAAGACATGTTGAGAGCATGGCAAGAATTAGATAAGTGCAGACAGTTTGGAGAAAATAAGAATAATCCGGTTATATTTAAAAATAAGTGTATATGCCTCAGCAAGAAAACATTTTTTTATGTCGAATTATTTCAGAAAAGTATACTTCAAGCATCAGATATAATCGTCAGAGGTCATATAAAACCAATCTTACATTTTTATAATTTGGGTTTTGCAACTGAAAGCTTGCTTAGAATTCAAAAGATCTTTTCAGCAATCAGAGAAGAATGGATACAAAGTGATTTTATGGAAGTGGACACTGACAATTTCGAAATGGAATTGATGATATTTGGACGTTTACAGAAACTATGTAATATAAAGTCTAAGCGGCTATATGATCACTTCATTGAAGAATTTTAAAAAGATTACACATTACATGAGTTACAGACCGTAACTGTCAATATGATCTTGGAATGAGGGAATTGAAAGAAACATTCACATGGATGAAATGTGCAATGTTAAGTAATAAACAAAGAGAGTTTCAATGCAAACAATTACAAGGGGCTGTATATACGAAAAGAGAGCTTTTTAAATTTGGTTTTGAGTCAGACCATTTTTGTTCCTTTTGTAGACAAGAAGTAGAGACATACCAATATTTATTTTTAGATTGTCATAAAGTGATTATGACAGGAGGTAATTAAAAAGTTACATATTTAATCGAAGGTCACAGTGATGATTGGCAACCCATTTTTATGGGAATATCCGGCAATACTGCTAGAATATTTGTAATAAATTGTATCATTTTTCTAGTAAAGTATATCATTTTTATTTCCAGAAAACAAGGAACTCTGCCATCCGTACAGAAAGTAATACATATGCTAAAAGATTATACCGAGACGAGGAATATAAAATAGCCTTCAAAAAGGGAAAACTGGGGATGCACTTACAGAAATGGGAACAAATCGTTGCATTTTTACTCTAATGGATGTGGGTTTTTTCCCTCTTCTGTCTCTTGTACAGGTGGACAAACCGGAACAGGTTGCATGCAGTGTGTGTGTTGGTGTATAAGGGGTGTGGGATCTGGGGTGGGTGTGCTAGGGGGTGTCATGAGTTTGTTTGGTGCGAGTTGAGGTTGTGCGAGTGTGTGATTGGGTGGGACTATGAAAATTCATTCCTTCCTCTATTGTTATTTTGATTATAAACTGTTATTTTGAAAGAAAGAATGTACAATCATGTATAATTTGAGATTTGTCTATGTTCATTGATTGATGTATCATGTAATTCATGAAGTGATTTGTAGATCTTGTTTTATATTACTTATTGTGATAATTTCCTGTAATGTGAATTTATGAGGAAGGAAATAAAATATCATTAATTTTTTATTTTTTTTATAATCAACTGGCTAAATCCACTAAGCAGGCACTCTGTGATCTGAACCGGACCGATTTATTTATTTATTCATTCATGTTTTATTTATTACAATTGATAAAACAGTGGAGGGTAGTCCGATTCACTTAAAAGAAACTGCTTTTCAACTTTGTTCACCGGTCAAAATAGCAAAAGAGCTCGGTCCTTACTAAACAAATTATAGTCGAAGAGACATCCCGATCCTGATCCAGGGAAACAATGTGCACAACCCACATACATAAAATGCTTTGGTGCTTTGTATGATCCTATTCAGCAATTTTGCTCAATTTTTTTCTTCTTCTTTTCATCAACCAGGGGCGTAGAGTGGTTAGTTTTCTCTTCCTTTTTTCCTATGGGCGAGGCATGCTCCCAAAACTAATTAATATTAACGATGTCGGAGCTTTACCGAATTGGGAATAAACGAGTCAATAATTACAATCATGTACAAATACTTGCCTAAAGTTGCCACAAGATGGCGCTATTAAAAAAAATAGTTGTAGTAACCAAAGACGTTTGAATATGCCCCCTACACTAATTAATATAAACGTTCTATCTATCTATATATAATATATCTATGTCCCTAGCTTGGAGGCCGTTGGGGCTACGAGCCTACGATGAAATGGACCTTGAGACACAGGTCCTCCATAATTTCCTGTCTTCAGCTGTTCTAGTTAGCTGCTCAAATGACACGCCCGTCCACTGCTTCACTTAGTCCATGTCTTAGTTGGTTTGCCCCTCTTTCTTCTACCATCAGTTCCTAGCTCCTTCCAAGATGGTGTTTGCCAAGCTATTCTTCGACCTAGTTACATATGCCAAAACTGCTGTAGCTGTCTTCTTTTCACAATTATGATGAGGTGATCATAAATCCCCTGTATATACCTCTTCATTATATTTCTTCCTTTCTTGTTGGAAGTATGCGAAGTGCAGTGGATATATGCAAAACAAGACTATAACCAAAACGCAGTTGAAAATATTGGCTGCAGCTCAGCCAGAAGGAAACTTAAAGGTACTAGGTCCCATTTGCAGGCCAAAAAATGAAAAGGTTAAATTCCAACGGCATTTGAAAGACAATACTAATTTAGAATTTCCCTAAAAATATGGAGGCTTGAAAATGTCTTTAAGTGGGAAAATAACGACTATTAGTTGTCGAATCGACTTAGGAGCTATAGAGCCAGTAAGTAATAGTCTGATTTTTCAGACCATTGTACCGAATGGTCATACGTTTTATGCTGCGCAAAGATTCAATCAGTTTAATTTTGGCCATTACAAGAAGTGGGTTATTGATGTAGACAAATGCTCATGTACCCTTTACAGCTCATTTTATGTATGTTATTACCAAAGATGAAAAAGCCAGTCAGTCACTCAATAGTGTCTGACAGTGAAGTCTAGCAAGTAAACGGGTTTCCTTGCATAATTTAAATATTAGGACACTGCTAACGTTCAAATTTCACAGATAGGACATACATGACATATTCATAATTCCTGCAAAGTTCTACAGAATTTGATGTTGGCTGCAAAAGGGACATAGTATCTTTAATGAAAGAAAATGCTGGAGCTGCAAAAAAAACCCGACAAAGGTGATAAAAGAATATCAGAGCTCGATGATAAAGCAGCAGCAGAATTTAGCAACCTAAAATTGGAACTTATGTATATGGACGAGTTAATTGTTCCTTAATTGTCGGCCCCTTGATATATCCATTCAATTTATGCCCACCCCTACCCGCGCCCTCGATTTTGGCTCTGTTACCGACACTTTTGTTTGTTTAAAAAATATCCAGTCCAGGCCTATAAACAAAATTGTTGTTATTTGTGTAAGAAAATGTGGGAGCCATTTTGGCCCCATTTGCCTATCAGTGCCCCCAAATTCCCACATTTTGGGAATTTGGGCCACTGGCTCTGCCACTGTGTTTTGTGTTTTGTGTCCCAGAAAGAAACCGTAGGTAGCGAGTTGTATAGAGGGCGCTGTCTACTTTCGAAATGGCGCTCAAAGAGTCAGAAGCTGCAAAAATAGCGCAGGATTCGGGGTAATTATTTGACTTTTAACATCATAATAAATGTTATGACATTTATTGGCTACTATGATCATTTGTATTCCTACCATTATCTGTAATTTCAGGTGGTGTCTTTTTAATTTTGATCTTGAAAATTGACATGTTTACGGACTGTTCTTTTTCCGATTCACAGGATTCCTACAGTCCCACACATAGGCTAGGGGTGTCTTGTAAGTCTTTATCGGTTTCATAGTAATCAATAATAGTATTCATTTAAATTAAATTTTCATTTGACACAGACTCTATCAGACCAGTTAAAACTAGTGTTCGAAATGTATAGGGCCTTCTCGTGAAATAAGCCTAAACTGTCTATGGATGTGGAATCTTGATTATTTAATTTTAATTTTTGAAAGAAATCCAATTGAAATTAGTCTAGGACTCAGTCATAGGAGTAGGATTTAGGAATTAGTCTAGATCTAGATTCTAGGATCTAAATTTACACACATAGCCATAGGTACTGACATGCATAGCTGCACTGCTATCCTGGCCTGGCTGTGTATTAAAACCTGTTTAATTGATCTCAACATTTCAAACACCACTGTACAAAACTAAACTGATTTCACTCAAAATCGGTACTTTAGTTTAGTGACAATTGATGACACCTAACCTAAATAGCAGTAACTAAAATACAAATTTTTTCAACTCACTGATGACGGGTGTTAGAATAATAGATCTAGATCTAGAAAGAATAATTTAAAAATTAAAATCGTGAGTCCACTGTCAAACTTGCTTACACTTACAGTTTTATCGACATGATTGTGTGCATTTGTGTGTTATAAGTGTATTGACTATTCACATGTGAAATTGCTGCCTATTAGCACATGGATGATGGTACAGCGCTAGAGGTCCATACACAGTATTGACTCTCTATGCTTTGCTGGAGTGCTAAATTTATAGATCTAGACTAGATCTAGGCTAGTCTAGATCTAGATTCTACACTTTAAAGTTTAAGTTTTTATCACCTGTGCCTGGAGGCGAAAAGTGAACTTATTCACTATAACGTCCCGGTATAACTGAATGTGGGTGTGCAGGCCAGGTGGACCACTACACCCGGCCCTATAGTGCAATGGGTTCTCAAACTTCCAAAAATGGCGACTCCCTACACGGGCCTCCATTTAACCGTAGAATCCTATCCGAGGGACAGTGTTTTTCACTTCCACAGGGAGGGGCACATTAACATACAATGCAGGCTTCAGGTTGGTTGGATTCAAGATCTTTGGTTCAACAGGCAGACGCTTTACCAACCGAGCCTACTCACCTCCTTTTTTATCCTGCAATGTAAACACTAAAACAGCAAATACGAATTATACGATCCATCTTCCAAGAATTTTGCCACTTTTTTGGGGATGATTTTTCCACTTCAACTTTGAGGTCAACCAACCACCGCCAAAATTATCATGGCCCTACAAAGTGGATAGTTCTGTGAGTGGGTATCCACATAAAAATATAATTTCATTGATTTGTCATTAGTTTGTCATTCTGTAAATTATCTGTAAGCTCATGTTCACAAGTTTAGACCTGTTGCTTTTCACTGTTATGCTTTCAATTCTTGCTATTGCCAACACTCCCAAATGACCGGATATAAGACTCTTGGTCATAATTTTGATCCACTTCCGGGACTTACATACCTCCGGTTTGCGAGCGGTACACGTATTATGCATGAATGCAATTTCCAGGTTCCTCAGTTTTTGTGACAGCATCAACAAAAAACAAGAGAATTAAACAATGGAAGGAAGGCTATTCTCATAACTTCTAGAAAATGACAGGCTTAACTTTAGAATATCCCACTAAAACGTAGTATGTCCGTTGGTCGTCCACCGAGCCAATAAACCTGTCTGTTGGTACTAAGGTACTTTAGACAAGATTTTGCACTTGCCAACGAAAGTTGATGTTATTATTTCCATTCTTCTACTTGCTCTTGCCCGTCACACATCCAAATATCTTATCTTTAGTATGATGAACAATATTTTCATACTTTTTTTTTGTAATGATCCACTCTTGAAATCACTTGATGAATATCAGTAACTGTGATTACTGTCGGAAAATAAAGTACACACACACACACACACACAATCAATGCAGGCATGCACAGCGCAGCCATACAAAATAGTCCGGAAGAGACTTTGTCCCCAAACTATCCTATAGTGCATTTGAAATGGGGCCTGAACGTAACATACAGATATTTTTTTTATATATTGGTGATAGCGAGAATTATTTTGTGTTGCTGGTACAATCCAACATTAAAAAATTTGAGATGGCAATATCTGTGGAATTCCTTTTAGTTACACCCCTTTGTAGTGTGAAATTTTGCTTTTCACTTGGTATGAATACGTGCCTTCACGGTTGTTTCATCGCAAAGCATGCGGGACAGATTCCTAGTACGCAGTAGATTTTCACCTTCGCCGAGATCAGCTGTTCCATTGCCAACAACGGATTTTTATCCTGTCGAATCAACACGACTTCATAATCTTGTACAGGATCCGTCATTCTGCAGTGATTTTTTTCATTCCAGTATCATTTGTACGGTAAGAAACCAAAGTCTGTGATTATGTATTATTTATGACGATCCTTCAACCTAAAACACGAATGTTTAGCAGTTTAATAAGGCAAACCATCGACGCAAACTGCACATACACACATTTGAACATATGGGACTATAAATTCATACAGCGGAACCCACTCTCATTAGCTCACTTTACTTCGCATTATCAGCTTTATTTTTTGAAGGATTGTCATAAAAATACATAATCACAAACTTTGGTTTCTAACCGTACAAGTTATACTGGAATGAAAGAAATTCACTGCAGAATAACGGATCCTGTACAAGATTATGATGTTGATTCGACAGGATAAAAATCCCGTTATTGGCAATGGAACAGCTGATCGCGACGAAGGTGAAAATCTACTGCCGGACTAGAAATCTGTCCCGGCATGCTTTGCGATGAAACAACCGTGAAGGCACGTATTGATTTTAATAAAGTTTTGTAGAATATAAGAATCATGGATCAAAATTTAATTTCTCAAAACTTAATTACATCTTGCTTTTATGTTTTGTTTATTTATCTTTTTGAAATTTACAAACAGATCCCGATCTTCAGAATCAAGTGATGAAGCCCTTGGGTTGTGCAAAATAAGTCCTCTGACATCCTCAAGTTTTAAGGGGAAAACTGAACCCAAGCTGGAGGATAAAAATGGCAATAAAGATGATGATGATGATGAAGACGATGAAGATGAGCTAGTCATCGATGAGGGAAACTCACCTCCTGAAGAGCAACATGAAGACAAGAAGGAGAAGCCAGAGTATAAAAGACAGGTATCGACGCCCTTGAAGAAGAGAAAAGTGTCGCTCGAAGAGGAAGAACCAGTATCTACGCCTGCCCCTGCTGAAGATGAGAAACAGGATGTAGAAGAGGAGCCCACGATCGATCCCATCACATTTGGCCTACCCCCAGGATGGACGCGGAAGATCACAGAAAGAATGTCTGGGGCATCTGCTGGAAAATTTGATGTGTACCTCACCAGGTAAATGGGAAATCTCAAATTGGTATTTTGATACATGGTCAGGTAATAATTGCTCCACAGTCAGTTTACTACACTAACGGTAATGGCATTTGTAACTTCAACCCTCGACCGAACTCCTTACCTAACCCTAATCCTACATTCTGGACGAAGTAAACCCTGAAGCATATGTCAGGTCACCCCCATATCATGAGCTTTAAAGGAATTTTATTGAATCTTTTAATGAAACTGGTATTCTAAACCACATCGCAATTTAGGAATCAGTCAGATTCATCTTGTTAAATCTTCTAGATCAAGTTTCTTGATCGTTTACTCTTTAAAAATGTAAAAAAATAGATTTGAAAATTGTTGCGGAAATTTGAAAGTCATTTGCACCTTGTCCGTTGATAAGAGTTAAACCTGATGGAATGAAGTCCCAACTCCCAATCCACTAGTCTTTTAGAAAGGCATGCAAGGGATTAAAACAAAAACTTTCAATACAAATTAAGAACAGTGACCGGTTCCTTTATACCACTTTGTTGACATTAGCCAGGATGGCTTAATTTGCAAGGCTACATGAATAATTATGCTAATTTGGGTAGGATTATTTTCTTTTTCAGTTTTTCTTACATACTCTTAATCCCTGGCTTATTGACGTCAAACTGTGATTTGTGTATTCTGACTAAGATTTGGTTAAGATTAAAGATGCATTTAATGATTCTCAGGCTATCTTTGGAACAACTTGTTTAAAGTTGTGATCTGCGATTCAACTTGACCTTGGAATTCACAAGATCTTGAAAAATATCCACTATTTTTTTTTTCAGTCAAGCTTTTGGTGACATTTTCCAGAACACTTTTTGTATATAACAACTAAGATTTATTTGGCATGTACAGATGCTTACCGGTATTAAAATATGAATGGAGTAAAATCTTTCTCCACACTGTCTCTCTCCTTTTGGGTCTTCTGAATAGTTATCTGAGGGTTCTACTAGTACTAGCCATCGACCGTACATGATACCTGCGGCCTAAGAGAATAAAGCCCCCCCCCCTTGAGACCAGAGACTGATATATTGGTCTCGATCGCCTTCTACACAACTTTCCTAGGATTTACACTATCCAACATTTTCAATATTGTGGACTGTTGGGCAGCTGGGATGTTCCTGTTTAAAAACTTTTAGTCTTCAAACTTTTTGATATGAGCCTTGTCAAATTATGCACATGCTGTATTTTAGACAACAAACATGTATGCGTGCCCTATTTGTCACTACACTGACAGGGTAAGCTTTCATTAAACAAGCCACCGGGCGTCACCCCCCCCCCCCATTATTTTGCTCCCTAGCTTCGCTTGCTCATGAAATTTATATAAACAGGATGATTGATATTCAGCAACCAAGCTTCAGCGTGCTGCCCCGGTGATTTTAAAGCTCCCATGCAAATTTTTATGTGGGTAAAATGCATAAGAAATTGCATTTTGTAGGGTCACAAATGCACCAAAAATTATCACAATTTCATTGTTTGCTCCAGATGCCATAATATCCAGATAGGTATGCTAAAGTCACCACTGGTGTTAGTGTAAAAAACTATGAGAGAATCATGCCTAGGTCACATTTGCTCTACGGCTAGGATACGGCGGCCGTACGCCCCCGAAATCGAGAGATACTTGCGGCAGCTGCAGAGAATCTGCGGTGGCCTCAGGGTCACCCTAGGGCGTATCCCTATTTTTACAGGCCGTACAGGTCGCCGTGGAATTATAACGCGGAGTTATAACTGTTTTCATTTCTAGGTTCGCCGTAGCGATTAGACGCATGTAGCCATACCGTAAAGCGGTTCCACGGCGACCATGCGTCGGGCGTACGGTGGCCTTGCGTTTTATATACTCCAGGGGTGAAGCGGGAGCATCAGTCTGGCCGCACGGTCGCCGTATGGTCCCCCTTCGACTGCCTTGCGGGCACCTTGCGGCTACCTTGCGTCTGACTTAGTATTTGTCAAAAACCTACGGCCGCCGCGGGGAAGCCCTAAGGTGACCGTGCGTCATCACTTCAAAGGCCGTACGGCGGCCGCAGACTTTCTGTCTCCACAAATTCAAAATACGCCGTGCGGCTACCCTAAAATATGTGACCGCTACTATATGTGACTGTGGGAATGCTGCGGCGGCCCTATTATTGCTATTGGCTGTAGATATTTTAGACGGCACCCTCCGCACGGCTGCCGCGGCAAATGTGACCTAGGCATCAGTGCCGTGAAAGCACATATCCATTATTTTTTTTTAAAATAGAAATATGTTTGAAATAATAAAAAACATGTTTTGGGGTGTTTTTTTTTTTTATATAATTTTTCTTTTTTTAATCACAACCCTGTCCCAAATAGAGCTATGCTTGGACACATTTTGACTGAAATCATGCATTTACAATTTCCTTCTTGAAGTGCTACCTCTCTACTCTTAGGGGTTCACGTTTTAACCTTTTGCCATGTTATATTACTGATTCCTATAAATGATATTTATGTCCTACATAGTATCCTTTTATACAAACTTGATGATGCATGTATATGGACCATGCCTATGCTCGCATGTATTTTTCATTGAGTGTTGAAATCACTTGTCTTAGATGATTCCTATGACTCTTTTATGCACGAATATTCTCAGTAATGCCTGCATGTGCTTCTGTAAAATTTGGCTGATATCCAACCCTTAGGTACAATGGGAATGAAACGCAAAGGATGTGTCATGTGAACTTTCAACTTTAACTTTGACCTTTGTGAATATATTATACCTGGGAGTCCTGGGATTATATTTATCAATTCATTACCTTCCAGATATTTCCAAATTCCAAGTAGAGGTAATTAAAAAAGAGATTCTTTATTGTCATCCAGATTGATACGTAGCTGGCACAACACATATTATTTATTATTGAGTTATCACTGTGTGTTGTGCAATGTGGATATTGCACCATTCTTGGCAATATTTCCTTTCTGCTTGATGTCAGGAAGAGAGTGCTTAACCGATGAATCATTTAACTGGGAACCAAACGGTACAACATGCCATGATGATGTGAGATACTCATAGTGTATTCTTTCGTCACTGATTCACTTCATCCATATTATCTTGTGCGATTGTTTTTCAGCCCGGAGGGAAAGCGATTAAGGTCTATGAAGGAAGTGGCCGATCACCTTGAGAAAACAAATTCAACCTATACAAGTGCAGACTTTATTTTCAAACCTAAGAATCTCAAACCCAGTGCTACACCCGCTGCACTGAGATTGCCAACTACATCACAAACAAAACCCAAGCGTTCACCTTCCAAGACACCTACAAAGCGACCAAGCTCAGCAGTTCAAAAAGAAATTGCAAAGAAAGCAAAGGTAGAAAAGGTTAAAGCTGTGAAGGAAAGGAAGAAGAGGAGCCCATCAAAAAGTGCCACACTTCATAAACAGAAAGGGAAAAAGCTGCGGGATGTGAGAAAACCACCTCCTGAAAAGGCAAGTGTGAAAGCGAGCAAGCAGCAGAAATTCCAGAGACTTCTTGTGAAGATAAACTTCCAGCAGAAAGGTGCTGAGGATAGTGATTTGGACAGTGAAGAGGAGGAAGAGGAAGATTCCTTTGACGAAGGGAGCGAACCGGAGGAGGAAGAGATGGAGAGCCCAAAGACAACACCCAAAAGAGTCCTAGAGGTTCGAAGTAGTATTTCTGATTGAAAATAGAAGGTGGATATTTTGCACTTTGCTAAGTAATTGAATGCCCTTTCTAAAAAGAAAATAATATTTTTTAATTTTAAGATTCCCTGTTAAGGTACTAAAATGAAATATTTACCTTTATAAAATCGATATTCTTGCTTGCAATTCCACTGTAAACATGGAATTATTGACTCTCTGTGTTATGAATTTCACTCAGTGCAAATTAACCATCTTCTATTATTAGAATTTCATAAGCATATTGACAATTTGAAAATGTTCCTTTTTAAATATTTCTTGTTGATGCTTTGAAAGTGCTTACATGCAATTCCTCAGGAAAATTAAATGAGTGTAAGGTTTGATCAAAATGTAGTAGCAAATAAATCCAATTGTGAGGTTGAAATGTATGAATGTCATTATGTTGTATTTGTTCATTCATTGATATCAAGGCGTTCAGTTATATATTCATAGAAATAGGAGAGGGAGAAAATAGAAATCAATAAAAATGCAGAGTTTGTATGTTGTATGTTTGTAATGGGTTTTATATAATGAATAATGAATAATGAATGTATCCAACAGAAAATAAGGTCTTACCCTTTTCCCCTTCCATTCTTTTCTGATGGGGAAGAAATCAGTTGGCACAAAACAATTTGTCATTTACAATATGTTGCAATATAGATGCTATGCAGTAGCATTTAAAATAGATCGTCTTAATCATGTTTAGCCTTTATAGCAGGGGATACAAAATCTTCAATTACCCCCTGGTCTACAACATGGTAGCTCTTGCCTTCTTTTCTGTTACATCTTGCACATGATAACATAATTAACATTTAATAATAATAATAATAATGGTGGCTTCTTATATAGCGCTCATGTCTGTCACATCGTGACGCTCCTGGCGCTGAGTCGCTGACCCAGTTATTACCCTGGCTTTAGCAAGGTGGCCATTACGGCGCTCTAGCATTTCAAGGAATTACTTCCTGCCAGGTACCCATTTACATCACCTGGGTTGAGTGTGGCAAATGTAGATCAATGTCTTGCGAAAGGACATTAGTACAAAATTAGTGCAAAATAGTTCAAAAGTTAAGACAAATTATTTTATTTGCACAGCAATCCCAAGATTAACCAAATTCAAATTGGACACAGAAATTTACATAAAATTATGGATACCTAAAACTGCCCATTTGTGTCTACAGAGCATTTAAACTTGTGCACATCATTTTTACTAAATCAAAGGCAAGTTTGAGATAATTATCAGAAAAATGAATACAAACATGGAAAGTAATATTTCACCAATTATATCCAATACCACATGAAAGCCATATGCAAAATACAACATATTTAGGTAGCATATATCAATAAATTATTTTTAAAGTTTTCAACAAAATAGCCTATGCAAAATGCTCTTTTTGTTTTGCTTAATATAATACATTCCTATTTGAGGGCAATTAGCACTGATCTAATAGTATGGTTTCATCACAAGTACTTCTACCCAAATATATCCCACAGAACCCCAGTCTGAATATGTAAAAAACAATTTGTTAAAAATGAGAGACCTGCATAAGATGAAACCTACTTAAGTTGCTTGTATTATTCTCAATATCTACCTGTACATTGAAGGGGTTTAAAAGCTAAACAGGATTAGTACAACAAGACAGAAGTGGAAGAGAACCAAATTTACTATATTGAGATGTATGATTGGCTGATCTGATAAATTCACAGAGAATCAGGGGTGCTTTCAACTATGAGCATCCACTTGGTTTCTAGGTTGATTAACCAATTGTATATGATTTGATTTTGGTATAGTACAATTCATGCAGAAGACAAGGGGCTCTATTCTGAAAAATAAGTTTGCCTTTACTCTTTGGTTTGGTAGTGAAAAAGATGACAAGTTGAAAATGGCACAGAACAAACACGTATTATTTTTGCATGAGTAGATTTCTCTTTTAACCATACCCATACGCATATTGACTTGTCCTAATGACTTTTCACATTTTGTGTTTTTTATAAAAAATAAAAAATCAGACAAGTAATTTTGGTTACTCTCTGTGCAGAGCTGCCTTCGTATGTTTTTAGTTTCAAGAGACATCTGTGCAAGCACCAATAATAAATGTCTATTCCATGCGATTTCAGTTTGTTATGACAATTAACATCTTTTCCCCCAACATAATAAGATAACATACCAGGGTAATTTTCAGAATACGTCCCCAGAAGCAGGAGGAGAATTCTGGACAGAAGTTTAAAAGTGAGAGATGAGAAGGAATGGTGACCATCGCTGCATTAAAAATTGTACATTGTTTCACTAGTTGTAAACTAGATCTTGCCTGAGATATAATACTTTTATCTTGAATTTTCCTAGAAAGCGTAAGATAATATGGTTCTAAAGATTGAGAAAGGGCAAGTTTGTAAAAAGACTAGGTTGATGGTATTTGGGACTGTGTGTCCATAGTTAGATATTGTGGTATGTATGAAAAGAAATCCTTCACAGTGTGTGGGTATATGACAGGGCTTTTTAAGTGGTTATTATAGAGTTTTAGGAAATAGTGGAATAGGAGGAATAGATGGATATTAAGCCTAAACTGAAACTCGTATTTAAATGAGCCTGGAAGTGTAATATATTTATTAGATTAAGTAGAGGAGACGTGGTGAGTGAACTGTGTTTTCATCCTGGTTGATAGGCATGGTGATTGCTTGATTTGATACCCCTATGTTTTGACAACCTTTTCTTCCAACACCCTGTAGTTTCTAGGCTTCAACATGCTTTGGTTTGAACAGTTTGTACATGGAGATGTATCATGTATGTATCGGTATGGGATATTTTGGTCGAGACCGGCTCTTAAGACAATTGTTTTTGAACTCTTGTTAGCCTGTGTGCTTTCTGTAGTAGCCTATGTCATAAACCTACAAGAGGGGTGTAGGGATGTTAGGACATAGACACTCTCTAGGGGTATTAGATCATAGGGGAATATAAAGTCATTGGAATTTATAAGCATGAGATTAACTGTAACATACTGCAGACAGTGAAGGAGCCTTTTTATTAATTGTATTCTTTTCAATTTATTAGTAACTGAATTTGTTGAAAACATTACTGCATGTTTGTATGATTTTGAATCATGTTTTGTTAAAGAAACTATTTAGTTATATAACCCTTAATCTTCAAGTATCACATACAGCAGTATGAGCAAGAACAAGAGGACTGATTATTATTTTGTTTTTCAGAATCAGAAATCTGAAGACACTTACAAAAGTTTATTTAATATGACCAAATACTCATGATTTTAGCTTGAGGTTTTTTCTGTGTCAGAATTTCAGAATAAAAGTTTTAAAATGTTCAGTTCTGCAATAGAAGAATTCAAAAAATTTGAAGAGACAATTTGAATTATAGACTTATGAGCAAGCCCTTATCAGAGATTTTGTCCAAGAATTCTTGAGTAATTGATTGCATGACTTTCCCTTATTAAAAATATATGGTTCAGTTCTGCTTTTGGACTGAATGACTATATACTGTGTAAGTAATGTGAATAGATATATACATGGAGTATTTTTGATAAAGGAGATGTAGCATTAATGTTACTTTATCACTCACTTGACATGGTTTTGCTCTGAATCAGTTTCACATTGACCGTCACCTAGTCTTTCCTTCATATAGTTTGCATGGGTACTTCACATCTGTTTACTTCATTATTGGCACGAGTGCATGGTGATGGGTATGTACACTCATTTAAAATAACTATGTGTATTGCATTTAATTCACAGAGAAATAATTTGAAAGGGGAGGGAGGGAGTGGTATGGATTTTATGCTTGATATTGAATTGTATATTTGTAGGAAATGTCTTTCTGATGTAGGCTTCCAGAATGAGGGGTAAAGAAGAAGTGAAATGATTGTTTTTGAGATTTCCAACAAGACCAGAGCACACATGGCAACTATGATTCTAACCAATTTGCATTTAATGATACAAGTTGAGTACTGGTCATTTGATTACATATTGAAAGAAACTGAAAGAATTTGGAAAAGTTGATTATGTAGTGCATACGTGTAAGAATTGATACTGTGAGGTTTTGGAATGCTCGAAATGAAAAGAATTGACTCAGTCTTGCTCTGCACACAGAAATGGGTGTATGGGACCACACAGATTTATTGCACAAAGTTGGGTCCATACTTTTCAGCCTTTTGTTATCATATTTTGAATATTTGAAGAGCAATCCTTTTCAGGGGACATTCCTGATGTGATAATCTTCCAAACTGGCATGAGAAGAGTGAGAAAGCTCTCAACTTATTTATCACCTTTTCCAGAACTTAACCTTCTCTGTAAAGGGATACAGGCATCACTGAGCATCACCTGTTCTAACATGCCTTCAATCTAGGTCATATGACAGCATACATATAAACGCATTGTGTGAGAGGCTACTGATGTCTTTCTAATGCTGTAAACCAGAAACTATATCAACATGAAACTTTCTGAATAATGTTCATATCAAGAAGCTTGTTGCGAATTGTAAAAATTCAGTGTTGTGTCAGTTGTGCCTCATTTGTTTTATGTCACGAAGCTTTTGCGAGTCCGAACCACTTGCAAAATTTCAGAACATCTGAACATCTCATGCACACAAAAGCTTCTGTTTTCATAGTTCTTGTTTCCTGATGTCCTCATCCGAAGCAAAGTTGATTCTAATTACTTAAATGAATAGGCAGTCTCACTGAGTAAGTTTCTGACTCTGATTAAATAATTGGTAAGCTAGCTGTAGTGGTAGGCTAGGCATAATAAGTTTATTTTTATTTGTTATATTTGAATTATATCAAAGGAGTGAAGGGTGTGTACAAGTACTTGTACTTGGAAAAAAAATACCAATGTACGATTCATATATGAACAAACAGCACTTGGTGTGCATAATATAGCTGGTCACTTTAAAATTATTGGGTATTTCAGAAAAGAAGTATGTATATGTTAAATGGACATGTGATATTGTCTGAATTTTTATGAAAAGGAATGTATTTTTCAATTCTTTAATACATCTACTTGTAAAGTTATTTGTAAATACTTGATAATGTAATATCTTTTATGAAAGTGGTGGGGTTGTTTTTCATGAGCATTTACAAACTGAAGTTATATGTTTCTAGCTATCTGTTAGATCTGTCTATCTTACTGATTATCTGAATGTATGCACATGAATTTTGAACGTCACCATTCCTAACCATTTTTCTGTTTAATTTAGACATGGATGAAATTTCAATAAGGATTTACGTCTAGTTATTGTGCGCCACTGCAATCATATAAGATTGTGTTGTTTTATTCAATTAAAATTTCATACAGATTTTGTACGTCCAAATTAATGTTTATTGTATATTCTTTTTGAGTGATTTTGTGTGAAAAGACAAATTCTGTAATGTGTATTTTTTACATCAAAATTTATACATTCACTTGATTTTTATTTAAAGGAAACTGATTATTTACAGCTGGACTTTTTGTTAAGCAATACTATTACTGGACAAAAATACAATGAAAGCAAAAGAAAAAATCCTGATGTTTGTAAAATATAAAATGGTATGGTGAATAATAATTTGAAATGATCAGCAAAATTTAATACACATGTAGTCAATCAAATAATATTGTTAGAAATGTGATAACACTGTGAAATAAACGACATGTCATATACATGTACAGGTCATGTATTACCAAATGGATTTATGAAGCAACAGATAGGCCCTGTCCTATCTTTGTTGTTCATATTTTAAATGTTATATGTACATTTAAAAAAATTACAAAACTTGTTCAAATTCACTGAACTTATCACCACCCTTCACTCCTTTCCACCGTCCTAGCCAAACGCTCACAAGTTTGGATAATAACATGTGCATGTCAAACTTGAATACAGGAAGTGGTTTGATGTTGCAGTCGATCCTCGTTGGTAATAAACCCATTTAAACTAACTAAAATTTCATTATGACTAAGCAGTTTTGCAGGTCCCATGCACTTCCATGTATTCTATTGGTTTAAACAAGGACTTAACTGGTTTGTCTTGTCTAGGAAATACTGCCAAAAAAAGAAGAATAAAAGAAGTGGCTATCGACGTGCAGACCATCATGCAGTCTCTTCCTGCATTGGTGTAATGAGACGATTTTCTGGTCCCAAGGACTTTGCTTTAATGAGGTTTCACTCTATTTGCAGACAATAATTTGCTGTTACAGTGCAACCTCGTTATAAAGAACAATATTAGAACAAACTGTCATCACAACGAGGTAATTCTGCTGGGCATTGTTCTATGTATTGCTCTTGTTTTGGAGCACCGATATAACTAGATTTCAATATAACTAGGCCTAATTTCTTGGTCCCATTGGGTTTATTATAACGAGGTTCCACTATAGTATATTCAGTGATGGCCATTTAACGCATCTTTTTTTTTTTGGGGGGGGGGGGAGGAGGTAAGTGTGTTTTTTGTTATCACTCAAGACATGTCATATAGACATAAAACTCTGCGCACACTACGCGATCTGACTACGATCCAATTTTAGAAGAATTTGTGATAGCATTTTATATGAACATTCAAACATGTAAAATCTGGATCTGAATAGTCATATGATTAATAAAAATCTAAATTTCAAGGGATTTCATGCTTCCTTGGAAGGGGAAAAGCTAAATCGGCTCGGAATCGCAGTGGCGTCAGACCAGAAGTGCGATTGTCTACGATTTGTAGCTATTTGCGATCGCTTTTTTCTCCGTTCTCCGGAAACTTTTTACATTTTCAACCTCTTCTCAAAAACACATGGCCAGATTTTAACCGAACTTGGTAGAAATTATTGTTAGGCAAGGGAGATCCAAAGTTTTCCAAATGGGGTACGTACCCCCGAATGGGGCTGGGGCAGCGCCTCCAAAGTTCATCAGTTGCAGTAATTCAGGATATTTCTTCTTCTTCTTCTTTTCTTCTTCTTGAAAACCCATGGCTGGATTTTAATTCAAATGCGGTATATACCTCCCCCCCCCTAAAGGTGGCTTATAGGGGCATTATACCCAAAGTGCCCCTATGGCAATAATTAGACTTTTGTAATACTTTCTTTAAAATTCATGTATAAATGTTGACTTAACTTGATAGGAAGCATTCCTTAGGCAGGGGGATATGAAATTGTTCTGAAGGGCTACTGACTCCTCCAGGGAGAGAGAGCTCAGGGGGAGGGGGCTCAGAAAGAGACCCCCCGCCAAAAAAAAGTCTCCTGGATTACATTTTCGACTTCTGAAAAATGCAAGGCCAATTTTTGACCAAACTTGGCGGGGCAAGGATGATCTAAATTTGTTCAAATGGGGTACGTAACCCCAAGGGGGGCCTGGGGCAGCGCCCCCAAGTTACTCGGTGGTAGTTATTTGACATTTTCTTCTTCTTGAAAACCCATGGCTGGGTTCCAACCAAAATTTGAAGAAATCACCTGCAGGAAAGGGAGATCTAGAGTTGTTTACATGGGGTATATGCCCACAAGGGTGCTTGGGGGCATATTCACCATTTGAACCAATATTGTCTGCTATCACTCAGATTTTCATCGCATACAAACGTTACCACTTTCAATTTTGTTCCAGTTTCAATCATGGAGGGTCATTATATATCAACTGGTAGACCATATACTTTTAAAGTAAACATGCATTCTCCACAATCCATGAAAAAATGAACGACACCTGCATAGCAATGACTTTTATAATTGATGGAAAAAAAATCTACTTTCTGAAGTGACATAACAGAAAATCGAATAATGGATGCCATTTTTTTTTTTGGGGGGGGTACCATTGGTTAAATGTGATATTCCTTTTATGGATCGCAAAATATTTACAAGAAGTCAATTCCTTTACCATATTGTATTGCCAATAGAATTATTTTTCCAATGTTTGTATATTTCGAACAGTGACGCTCAAAGCTATTGAAATAGTTGCCCTTGCCAGTGGCGGATCAGGAGGGAAAAAACATGTAAAAACACCCTTTTTGGGAAAAAGAAGATGGGCCCCTCCTGGCGCTCAAGGTAAATTTTTCTTCAATTTTCAAATGCAACAAAAAAAAATTGTGCTCACTACCCCATACTGAGCGAAAAATCGGCCGGCACGGTTTTCAAATTTTCGCACGGGTGAAGTGGGCCCCCTTTTCGGCCCCCTCCCTTGCCGCCGGCTGGATCCGCCCCTGGCCCTTGCTTGATATTTTGAAAGTCCCTTCAATCGTCTTGGATAATCTTATGAGAATAAGGTTTTATCCATTTCAGACCGGTAACTAATGTCAGATTCAAATGCCATGTTAAAGAATATAATAATATACAAAATATATTGACTCCTTTGAGGGGCACGGTTAAAACTATTGCCCAAGGTGATCTCGGAACTGTACTTTGCAGTGCATTCTCGAGTCTCGAGTCAATATTTGTTTTGACCAATATTGCAGTAAACTTTGCAGTCAATATTGCAGTTTTGTTCAATCAGAATCCAAGAATCTTCATTATGCGGTATATAATTATATCACAGTGTAGCATGGTATACTATAGTAAAATTACATGGCTAATTTCTTTATTTTTATATTATTTTCTATTCTACACATTAATAGCTCAGAAGACTGAAAACGTTTCTCACCGTGTCACCCGTTCCCGCTCTGCACTATCAGGTACATCGACGGCGAACTCCACAACGACGACCTCCACCAGCACTAGGAAGAGCCCGTACTTCGGTAGGAAGAAGGTCGTGCTACCGTCACCAAACCCTAGCAAATCGTCTACCTCCTCGCAATGGACTCCGCCTCGATCACCATACAACCTGGTCCAGGAAAGCTTGTTCCACGATCCCTGGAAACATCTCGTAGCTACCATCTTCCTCAACAGAACCAAAGGTAATTAACTCCTTCAGGGGCGGATCCAGGATTGTCGGAAAGCGAAGAGGGGGGGGGGGTGTAAAGTTTGTACGACAGTGATAACAATTTTCAGGAAACATGTTGGGAATACCACCAAATCTGACAAGCAAGCAGGAAAACAAGTTTTCATATCTTATTATTACATCCCAGTTTCGTGGTACCATAGTTTGTTTTGTTTTTTGTTGCCTAGCCAAAATAGAACAAATTGACTTAATTTTTAGTAGCGTATTCAGAATTGATAAACACGCCTCGGAATCTTCAGACAGGGAAATGTGTGCCTTGGGGCAGCCCGCTGCCTTAAAATCTCTGTAAAGATTTGTATATGTTTTTTCTTTCCTCGACGTTCAAACGGGTAGGGGCATACACCAGTTCCTTTTTACGCTGAATAACGCAACTGTGAGTCTTTTGTATATCCAATCAGCAATTTATACAATGATTGAAATAATGTCCGGGGGTTAGGCTTCAAATAATGATATTTTCCTTAACATTGCTTTTGATTATTTTGTTTACCACGTTATTTTAGTGAATCTAATTATGAAAAACGTTATTCTACGTTTTATCTACAGGATCGAAAGCCATCCCTGTTCTCTGGCAGTTCTTTCAAACCTGGGACACACCAGAGAAGACTCGATCAGCTGACTGGCAGCCGATCGCTGATCTACTTCAACCACTAGGCCTTCATACGAAGCGCGCAAAGATGCTCATTCAATTTTCTGGTAAGTATGAGCAAGAACTTAGGGGGAGAGAAATAGTAAGAGAAGGCGAGGAAAGAGAGAGAGAGAGAGAGAGAGAGTTCGATTATTTTATTTCCTGCGTGAAGTTGTTTATGTTTGGTTTGAATATACATTATCTAAAAGTTGATACCATTGTTACCATAACGTACTTTTGACTTTTAACCCAGGGTTACAATTTTTCTTAATAACAATATCTAACTATTTGACAAAAATCCGCTTGAACTTCTAAATTAGTTCATTAAGAATTGTCACCACAATAGCTAGTTAATATCCTTGAAAATAAGTAGCGAAACCAGGATGTGGCTGTCTATGTATTCACGACCCTGCTCATTAGTATCCTTTGCATTATTCAGTGGCGGGGGGGGGGCGTGGGACATGTGCCCCCGGTCAAAACCTTCCTAATTAAACGCTTGTGCCTCCCTCCTGATCGAAATGCGGCCCCTCTCCCCTACTTTTCCTATGTTTGATTGACATATATTTTTAGACGTAAGTACGATTCTTTGTGATGATTTTTGTCATGTCAGGGATTTTGAAAAGTACTTCCTGCCGTCAAGGTATTCCTGAATCCACCACTGAATACTACATCTAGAAGTTTCGTTCTTAAAAAACGAATAGATGAATACAATATTTACCGCAATGTTAAATGAATTTATAGTAGCAGATTGATTGTATATTCACAAAATGTTCTGAGTTTTCGATAGTAAATTCAAATCTACGTTTTCCGATAGCATACTTTGATAATTTTCTCGTTCAACAAATGGTTTGAACTACATCATTCTTTTCATAGATGAGTTTCTGACTAAAGACTGGACCTATCCTATCGAGTTGTCCGGCATTGGGAAATATGGCAACGACTCCTATAGAATCTTCTGCGTCAATGAATGGAAAGAGGTATAACTTTTTTTTTCTTTCTTGAAAGTTTCCTCCCACTTTTTCACTTTCTCTCCCTCTCTCTCTCTCTCTCTATTATTCCTGATATCTTATGCTTGAATATTCCATCTTTATTTAAAACTATATTATTAGATATCATGCTTCATAGAGCGCCTGGGGAGTGTTTCACAAAGACTAAGATCGACTTTAAGTTGGACTTAACTATGGCAGGCCGTTCATGCCACTGGTTGCTCTCACCATTGGTCTCTCAATTATGATCTTGAGATAATATTATTCCTTCAATAATGAACTATATCAAAAAAGGTAAATTCTGTAGATTTGTGACCACGATTTGTACGTCCCTTGAGAAACCAATGTCAGTAATGGTTAGAGGAACTAGTGGCATGAACGGCCTGCCATAGTTAAGTCCAACTTGAAGTCGATCTTAGTCTTTGTGAAACACTCCCAAGGAGTGTCAAGTCTGACAGACATTCGCGCTATACAAGAACCCACTATTGTTATTATTATTGTTATTATTTGTGTTCAGTGTTTTAAGTCAAACTATTGTCATTATTTAAGAGCAAAATGTCGAAGACATGTACATCATCTTTATAAAAATGTTATGAAGATGATTTATTTGTTTGCTTGTTTGTTGTTTTTATAGGTCAAACCACAGGATCACATGCTCAACAAATACCATGACTGGCTATGGGAGAACCACGAAAGACTAGGACTATGACGTCATCTTTCTATGAGCGTCTAATTATGTCTTTGATTGCTTATATTTAGATTTCGCTTAACACAATTATATGTGATCTGTTACTGAAATATTATTCGACTTGTATAATCCTGTATGTAGGTATACCCTGTGACTCCTCCAAACTGTTATATGTTAATTGATCTTACTAATTGTGTAATAAGAACCATTTTACGTCGATAAAGTTGTGCACAAACTATACGGATGGCATAGATTTTCTCATTGCTGTATTTGTATTGAAACGGGTGGTATCCTTTCTCTGAATCATTCTAAATGCATAATCATAATTACGCATGGAAACATATTGAGGCTGTATTCGAGACTGTTCATGTGTGAAGATAATCGTTACATCATCAAATGTGACTTTACAAATGGTTTGATATCTGCTCAGAAGTCTGCTTTTCTCTTCATGTAGATAGTTACTGATTCGTCTTTCAGAGGTAAAAGTTTTGAATCAGCAAAATTGAACACGAATGAACGAATTTGTTTGAGCATTTTAAATGTTTGATAAACATTGTTTTATAAGGAGAGTATACGTATCATGACTGGTGTTCTTACTTTTCAAGAGAAAGAACGAACTTTCTACATGTATATACTCATACTATCTTTACCTATATATATAACTCATCAGTAATATGAATGATTGAAATAAAAAAAATATTTCAGAGGAATCATGAATGCTAAAGGTATATATTTATAGATAACCAACCATTCTGTATCTGCAATCCTTAAAAAATAGTCCGTGTAAATAATTGTTCACATATCAGGATTTTACGGTATACATTAATTCTACTTCATAAAATCACACAATATTGACAAAGAGGTTGTTTGCATGCATCATCACTGCTCATTTTAATTTCCATTGTGCCCGTCCTTGCGTACACTAAACTGATGTCATCAATCTAAGTTTAGACATAAATATAGAATTACATGTACTTCATGAAAAGCGTTGTAAACTGTCTATTCCCAGTGAACTGGACACCGACTGTTGAATTTTACATTTGTATATACCGGTACATTTATATAAATAAATTGTAGATCGTGTACTTTTATCGTGAAGATGGTGAACAATAAATAATTTCGTAAACCTATGGAACTGGCTAGGTAGTTTGCGTAGTAAGTAAAGCAGAACTCTGTACATATAAAACATTATTGTTGAATGCTATGCACAGTGGCTTAGCGAGCACCCCCAATCCCAAATGGCAAGAAAAGAGCAAGAGTAAATAAGAAAGGTTGATCGACCGGTACGTTAGAAGTAACGACGTAGCGTAACGTAAGAAGAAAGTGACCCTCTCCGAGATTCATTTGGACAGGTCAATACCTCCCCCGCCCCCTCCATTCTCAAAAATTAATTTTATCTTATCACATGTTACTACTGCGTAGAAACTTCGGGAAGAACCAGGGCCCGCACTATGAGTAGCCTATCCACCAACGTCTATGGTCTTCTTCACAACAGAAGAACCATTTGACGTAATGCCCTTCAGTGATTTCGACCTTGATATTGAATCTGAAATCGACGGGTTCTCCTTCAAACTATAGGGCTTGCTGACTTGCGTGATTCATTTATCCTCCTCTATGGCCGACAGTCTTTCCACCTTTCCCAAATCATTCTTAAATCGTACCATCTTATGTGTGGATCTCCTAGGTGTCCCAAGCAACGTCGGTTCGCCCATATCTTCAAGTTTCTGCATCGCTTCTGACTGAGCCGTTTTCAGATTAATGATATCGTCCCCAGACGAACATCTAGACTTGCTCTTCATGACCGCATCCTCGATTAAACGACTCGTCAAGTTCTTGTCCCGTTTGCTGGAAGTCACGGATTTGATAGCTGGTAGAGGTTTTGGTTTTTGCATTGTCCTTTTCTTCAAAGTTTGTTTCATGGTGTCGCGATGCTGCAACGCCATTTTTGTACCAGTCATCTCTTTCGCTCTTGAATTCTGCAGCCGATGATTCGACAAAATTTCGTTACCTCTATGGGGCTGGCCGAGTGGGTCAGGACGAGTTTGATCACTTGGTAATGGACGAGTCTGAGGCTCATCAATCTTTGAGGAAGTCCTCGAGGCACTGTATCCTTGAGAACCATCCTGTATAGAAGGGGTGGTTTCAATTGTCGACCGTGGTTTTAGTTGGTTCTTTAGCCTTGCATGACTTATTAAACGACGTTGACCGTTGGCATCAGTTTCTTTATTGTCGACGACCACGACAATCGGTTTTGGGGTGCTTTCTTTCGCTTTGTGTTTGGACATCGTACCCACAATTTTCCTATGAATAAAAGATAATTCATCAAAAATGTTATTCCATCGATTGTCAAATACATGAATACCTGTTATGTACTTTTATGATAGTGAAATTTCAAAAATTTAATTCAACGTAACCGGCGAGATAGAGCGTATCACCTGCATATTTTGTGGAAGTGCTAATTAGCCGTTGTTCCTGTTGTTCCTGTTGTTTATGGTTTCCATACTTCTTTCCCTCTTCTTTTCGTCTTTATTTCCATGTATAAAATAAGTGAGTGTTCGATAATATTCGCAAAGAGGGACTGGAGCATGATACGAACACAGTGACACAGTTCGTGCTTTGAGGAACATAATATGATGACCGGAAGCATCCGGTTACCAATATGATGAGTGCCGAAAAAATGGCACAATGCTTGATGGATAATACAGAAAATATCTGGATACATCTACATGTTAGTGCTCTTGGAACATCATGACTTGTAGCTGGATCATGCTTTCTTCACAAAGGTCTAAATGACACTGAACTTGAATGATACTGACATGACTTAAAGAAGAACTCCTACAACAACTTACTTGACATGCGAACTGTGGCGTAGTGCATACGGAACATGGCGAGACTTGAGATTCCTTATAAATCAAACAAAGTTCAAGAATAATAACAGATATGAGATTAGACAGAAAATACGAACAATTTAATGCAGAAAATTTAATTGTATTTCCCTATATAGATTTTGAAGAAAAAAAAACCTTTCACAGCTCTGGGGCGACAAAAAAAAATCAAGTGAAAGAACTAATATATCTAATGTATAGCTTGCCATCAGTTCATGCACTCACTTTCAAATTGTAATCGCATATAAGTACTGTGAACCATCACCATGTTATATCATATTTTCAAAGCCTTCACTATATCCTGATCACAATCTGCATCGACATCGTACAATTAATGTTGTTAATGGAAGTCGTAAATAATGAATAAGTCGAAACTGCTTAATTGTGTTCTTTATCGCACGTACATGACTACATGACGTATATATACGCTATGTCTTTTTCCCGTTTTCATTCAGGTATTGTAAATACATGTATATATTTCATGATATATGCATTTTTGTTGTAAATGAAATAAATGTTTACTGAATTGAATTGAAAAAATAGTATTGAATATTACTTTTGCTAATGAATTGTGATAGCTAAACTTGATGAGAGTATCATCTTCCAACTCCTGTCTAATGTCTATTTTAAATATGAATTTTCAGTTTAAAAAAAACACGTTCATTTATTCAAGATTACTAGAGGTGTCGATCCATCCACAGGACGGGGGCAGGGGGCAACAATATGCCCCCCTCCCAATGACAACCCCGATGACCACATCTACTCAACAAGTCAGCTCATTTACCCCATGGGTAAGATGCTCGAGCCCAATTCTAGGTTATCCACTTTCCTCTGCAATACTCTTTTGATGAGCTCACTCATAGGGATGGGATCGGCGCCCTTTATGTTGGATTGCGTACGATCTGAGACAACTCCGCCGGAGGAGTGCAGCATGTCTGGTTGCCTGTAATGGGATAATATAGGTTGGAACTTGGAACATGAGGAAAGACGATTGCATTGACTTTTAAAAAGTCAACCAAAGACAATTCAAAAGCCTTGTGCGTCACCTATGAAAATGTGCGAACATGATAATAACAGATTACGTAATTTGATTTCTATAGGCGAAACAATGAAATATTCAAATTGCCCTTGAGTTGGTATAATAGGACTGTGGAAATTCATCATAAAGGAAGAGGGATACAGGTCATAAACGTAATCAGTGACGTGAGGTGAGTCCGGAAATTGAGGAAGGATCGGGGTCAAGTCTAGGGGGGGGGAGGGTCTTAATTTCTTACATGTAGATGGATGAAATACAAAACAAAAAGGGCCACTGGTTAGGGGAAGTGTGTGGGAGGGGCCTTTCCCCTTCCTTTTATGTATCTAATTTTCTACTTTTACTTCTTTCCCCCCTTTTCGCCATTTTATTTGAGGCACGACCTCCATTATCAATGTGTTGAATGGAAGATGAATATGTTTAACGTATAGCTGGCCCAGCCTATAATGGAGCTTCTCTTTCTCTAAATTATCAATCGAATCGGTATGATAAAGATGAATATGGTTACCACGAAATACGATTTACTAACATAACATTAAATATTGATAATATACACAACGTGGCGCATTATTATAAGAGCAGCTTGATTACATGTTGTTTTGACAAAAACTCTTGAATGATGTTGTCTCAATGGTAACCTACCAATGCATGTAGTTACTACCCAGGAGATCCCCCGGCGTCACGGTTATAGATGATGCCTGATTCATCATGCCTCCCGGCAGACTGGTATCACGTTTTCCATCACGAAGTGTGTACCGTCGCCTGGCTTGGAGTAGTGTAGATGAGGTTCCATGTCCTTTCATAACAATTTTTGAAAGAGATAATATATTTGATGAGTCACACATAAAGATGTCTTGTTCTATCTTATTACTCTCTGAGAAGAAGAGAGTGAATTTTTCAATCTATTTTCACTACATTTTCACTCTCAAGAGGAGTCACATCAATGATCACTCGATTTTTTTTTAGAGACAAACCTTTCGAAATTTCGATAGCCCTATATATAACAACAAAATGATTTCATATTCTAATCAGACTATATAGTAAACAAAACTCAAAGGACAGAAGAACTACGAAAAATCTCGATATACACTTCTATACTAATAACAATACATCAGGAAAATGTTCAGGAGAGATCAATAAATACATATTAAACATAATCTGTGCAGGGATTGTTTGTAGATAAATGCAACTGCCAAATAAAATATTTCTTGGGGCTCGCCCCGGCATATACGTGTTGTACGCACCATTCCGTCATTCACGTTTCCAACAAGGGAAGGGGGGTGGATAACGTACAAACTGTCTCACCTTCTCTCCGATGTCGCATTCGACTTCGGAGCTGCTCCTGTGCCTTGTCACGCTATAAGAAACAGAGAGATGGAATCACTCGTGATGTCAACGTAAACTCATTGGTCTAACCGACACCGTAAATATCAAACGATAGAAAGTAATATATGATTTGAATTTTATTATCCACACAGAATTTATATTTGTCTAATATTCGTAGTAGCAACATAGTGGGCCTTCACAATGTTACATAACATGTCAATGTAATGGTAATAATAATAACGTTCAATTTGTTTATAGCAATAATGATGATTAATAAACATGATGAAAGAATATAGAGCAATGTGATTATATAAATTCAAAATATGTAGTTTTTAAAAACCTATTAATTAATTTAGCTTCTAATGTTTTATATACACCAAAAAGAAAATGTAATTTTACAAACATATTCGACAATTATTTAAAGGAAATATTATGGAGGGCAAATGTTGAAAAGTATCAGCTCTGGAAAAAATGTTAATTATGTTTAAAAAAGTATAATTAATTTTGTGATATAAGTATAATTCATGTGTTTTTCTTTTTAATCAATATAATTATGTGTTTTTTATGTCAGTATTATTCAATTAATAAATGATGGAAAAAAATATAATTTTCTATGCGCTTTAATCATTTTAATAACACATTATACCGTCGTTACATCTTTAGTGTGTCTTTACCTTGCGTTTCTGTAACATCATTGCAGTCGGCATTCTTTCTTCAGGACTGTATAGTGCTATCCTAATTTTTTAAAGACAAAGTATAAAAAATTTAGGATAAACAATGAAATTGGTAACGATATACAACATAAATGTATGTCGCTTATTAATCCGATCTCACGTATTATATTTTACATTATACGGCTATACAGCTTAGTTAATCATCCCCACTATAATAATGAATCTGCATAATAATGTTTAAATGTTCATTCTAGTATGCATTCACTTTACGCCATGTACACAATGATATCGACACGAAGCAACATGGAGTTTACCCAGTGAGTCTGAACGAACACATACAATATTGCAAACTATTATCAAGTATGATTTTATGAGTATTTACCTGTAGTTCCAGGTTTAGCTCGTCAAACATCCATCTTGAGGCTGCATCATATATAGTTTCGGAATGTCTTCCTTCTTTCGATGAACTAAAAGTCGAATGATATACATCATTCATTTCTCATTCGAACCAACAAAGTGAGTGAGAAACTTGTTGATAATCCATAGTTTAAGTTAGCTTAGACCAGAATATGGTAACACATGAATGGGTCCAGTATCACTAGGTACTAGAAATAGTACTATCGTGCATGTGATACGCCATCTTGCTACTTTGCGAAAATACTGAAACAAAAGCGAACAAGACTTCTCGATATCTTAAACCACTTAAAGTTTATTAAAGCGTCAGCTCCATTTTATGACTCCTGTCTGAACGGCTCCTACAGTCGGAATCCCTGCATGCAGGGGAAAATCAACAAAAAGTAGAACTATATCCTGTGGGCCAATAATGACAAACAACATGAAATCTTGTTTGTCCTGTCTCGCCTCAAGCCATTACTCTAGTACTCCTTAAGACGTCTTTATACGGGTCTGGTATAATTATCGATTTTCAGAGAGGAGGATATCATGTATGGGTTGTGGCTATACATACATGTACGTATTACACCCCTTTGTTTGCGAGACCGGCCCTCTGCCCAAATTGGTCAACCCCTTTACATACAGAGGGAGTATCGACCCGTATTATTATCATGGACGGTCGAATTATTTATCGAGGAGAAGATTACCGTTATTATAGAGACGTTATCACATGAAGATTTAGAGTAGATTGTGATCTCAGTTTGGGAAGATTGATGATAATACGTATAGTCCTACATTGGAGCAGGGAGATCAAGTGCATTTAAACCGTCAGGCTTCTCCATCATGGTTGGCGTTGAAGCAAACCTCTAAATATATGCATCTAAATATCAGCATTATCAATGTTATATTTGCTAGAGCTACGTTATATAATTATGATAAAACCATTTAAATTTAGAACCCTTGATCTAAAAACGCGACTGCAAGGGATAACACTAAAACAGTAAGGCAAATTAAAGTTTAAGGTATAGTTGCGTTTAATTTAGGGGAATTGAGTTTGAGCTTTTTAAGCAAGAGACCTACTGACAAAAGTTCTTTTAAAAGTTCGATTCTCTTTTTTTTTCTTGACTGAGTACTTTAAAAACAGATAAAAAGTGTAACTACCTGGGTCAGCTAGCTTTGACTCAAAACTGATATTAAAGACACACCATATTTTAACTTCTGAATATATAAGTTGATAAATCAGACCAAGTGCATGTATAGGTGTAAAAGTTTTGTGAGGCCGGCAGTCCATCGATCAGACAAACAGTCCAGGAGACTGAATGTTCCAAAAGGCCACGAGACGGGCAACCGACGAGACCAAATGTTCAGTCCGCACGAAAGCAACAAAATAAAGACAATATTTACATCAAAAAAAGGAGACAGTAATTAAGAATAGGAAAATAAAATAAAAACTTGTGAGCATAGAAAAATAGAAAATGATAGAAATAGCCTATAGAATAATGGAGAAAAAAGAAGAGAAGAGAAAGGGATGGGGAAAAAAAAACATCCTTTGTAATAGAAATCACAACATTAAGTAACCAATAAAGATATACCAAGGAATATAATTATACATAGTATATAAAATGGATCCAAAGCAATTGCGGGCTACACGGAAACGAAAAAGAAGATTTCTATGCATAAACAGCCTTAGACAAAAATATTGAAATTCATGATTAATTATCTCTATCTGACATTAATAACGTGAGTATCTACGACTCTGGCAAGATAGATGGTATTTTTCTCTCTTTAAAAAAAAGACAAAATAATACAACCTGCAGTAAATCAACTGTAACCATGTTATTATTAAACAGGCTTCAAAAAAGTATTCTTCATATATATATTACGAATAGAGGTTATGAGACTTTATAATGCCGACATACTTTGACTTAACATCCACTCTACATGGTTGACTGTATGATTGCAATGCAGTTGAAACGATTTATCATTTTTTAACAGATGGAGCGAGCAATGTTAATCGCAAAAACAAACATATTCCTCGTGAAATTATGAGACTACTCAAAAGTTCAGACGTAGACAAGCAAAGAGCGATAGTTCATTTTTTTAAAGAACGAAACGGCTATATGAATGATTAACTCACGAGCAATTTGTTTAGATGATGTTAAGAATATAATTGACAATTTATTAGAAGTTTTCAATTTACAAAGCAATCTACATGTGGAATGGCAGTTCTCACACTTCGGAAGAGAATCGGGTACTGGAGCCAGGAGGTTGCTCATGCTTCCTCCGAGTGGTCAACAGTCGGCGAGACACCTGCCTGGCTAGCCATTGGCTGGTGCTGGCTAAGTATACAGCATCCATTTGACCAGTTACTCATGCAGCTCCTCGAAGACATGATGCCGTGTTTGTGCTTTGTGGCTGCTAAGAAATAGTTGTTTATTAATTTACAGACAAATTTATTTTAGGCCTCAATCATCAAACCTAGGTAATATAGTGGTTGTGCGGATGATGTCGATGATGTTGATAAAATACAAAGAAATACGGAAAGAAAATATTGTACATCTTTAATTATGTATAGGCCCATGTTTTGAATTATAGTGAAGGAAATGAAATGTATTATTATTAAGGCTATTTTCATGATTGTTGTTATGGTTATAATTATTGTATTTCTTCACTTATTCATCACCATGTATATATGGCCATTAATTATTTGCTACTAACTGTTGACCACTAAGTTTTTGCCAAAAAATTCCGGTAATCGCTCAATCATCATACAGTATTATGTTTACTGACACCCCTCACCTATGCCGGAGTGACCTAGGTATATTTCGAAAGTCTGAGAGACGTACTTCGAATACTGGTAAGACGGCATTTAATACAACAGGGGTAGGGGTTAATAATGTCAGTGCGCATGTGTCTATAGAGGCGATATTTGGAGCTATTCTATATAGCGAGTAATAGACTGCATGGCCACTGGTATTTATATATAGATATATATTATGTTTGTAGTAAAAAGGGAAAAGAAGTGAATAAAAGTATAACTACGTGACAAAAACAGATATCCTTTCTTTTATATTTTCATATGAACAAAATGAGGAATAGTAGTAGAAGTAGTAGTAGTAGCGCCCCGGAAGCAGTTTGGGATGGGGGGCAAACATTCCAGGGGGCTCACCTTTCAGGGGCAGTGGCGTAATGAGCAAAAGGCACGTTTGGGGGCAGAAGAAAATCTGCATCACACCACTCTACATGTTACATGCAGGCCCCGCGGAACGTTTTTCAAAGTTTTTCAAAGTCATTTAACGATCAGGTAGAGCGTGCATGGCGAGTGGAGCGTAAATTGGCGTGGGTCCAGGGGCTTTGCCCCCGCGGGGGTCAAGAGGCGGAGCCCCCGGAAGTCCAGGGGTTTTAGGCATTAGATTACGGCAAGGTAAGCATATTAAGATACCTTATTTGTGACACTGGCAGGTCTATAATTAGCGTGGGGTCCAGGGGGCAGAGCCCCCTGATGCTCAGGGCGTTTAGGCATTTAATTATGGTCAGATGATCATCCAGAGGCCCGCCTTAGGGCCCTTGGTGGGGTCCAGGGGGCACAGCCCCCGGAAGCTCAGGGGTTTTAGATATTTAATTACGGTCAGATGAGCATCCAGGGGCCCTCCATAGGGCACTTGGTGGGGTGCAGGGGGCACAGCCCCCGGAAGCTCAGGGGTTTTAGGTATTTAATTACGGTCAGATGAGCATCCAGGGGCCCTCCATAGGGCCCTTGGTGGGGTACTGGGGGCACAGCCCCCGGAAGCTCAGGGGTTTTAGGTATTTAATTACAGTCAGATGAGCATCCAGGGGCCCTCCATAGGGCCCTTGGTGGAGTCCAGGGGGCGGAGCCCTCGTAAGCTCAGGGGTTTTAGGCATTTAATTGCGGTCAGATTAGCATATTTTGATACCTCATATTATTTTTGTGATACTGGCAGGTCACTCATTCTTTCTTTCTTTCTCTCTTTCTTTCTTTTTCTTTTTCTAAAAAAAGTGAGTGGGGCTCGAGCCTCCAATCCCCGCCGTTCTACAGGCCCTGACATGAAGGTTTCTAAATAAGCATATTTTTTGCCTGACTGTATATTTGGGTATTTGTAATTTTCCAACTAACGCATAAAAAGGAATAATTTACAAAACAAATTGAGAAAAAATCCCGGAAAATCATGTCATTTCAGCAACATTTGTAAATCACTGTTATCGAATTAGAAATAAACCACATTTTAATTTTATTCGGGGGGCAACTGCCCCCCCCCGTCAGTACGCCAGTATTCAGGGGCTCATGTCTTCTCACTCCTATAATAAAAAAAACACACACGCTTTCCAATCCTCTCACAATATTTCGTTGGGGGCGACGGCCCCCTGCCCCCACTTCCGGCGCCTATGGTAGTAGTCGTAGTAGTAGTATAGTAGTAGTAGTAGTAGTAGTAGTAGTAGTAGTAGTAGTAGTAGTGGTAGTAGTGGTAGTAGTGGTAGTAGTAATGGTAGTAGCAGTACTGATTAGCAATAGTGGTAGCTAGTAGTAGTAGTAGTAGTAGTAGTAGTAGTAGTAGTAGTAGTAGTAGTAGTAGTAGCAGATGGTACTAGCAGTAGTAATAGCAGTAGTAGTAGTAGTAATGGTAGTAGTAGTAGTAGTAGTAGCAGTAGCAGTAGTAGTAGTAGTAGTATAGGGCCTGGTAGCAGCAGTAGTAGTAGCAGCAGTAGTAGCAGTAGTAGTAGTAGTAGTAGTAGTGGTAGTAGTAGTAGTGGTAGTGGTAGTATTGCTGTAGTAATAATAATTATGGTAATGGTAGTATATCAGTAGTAGTAGTAGTAGCAGTGAGCTGGCAGTGTGCATGGTACGGTGGTAGTGCATGGTAGTAGAGTAGTAGTAGTAGTAGTAGTAGTAGTAGTAGTAGTAGTAGTAGTAGTAGTAGTAGTTGAGATATATATATATATATATATATATATATATATATATATTTATATATATATATATATATGTACCTCTCTCACCTCACGTACCACCCCATATTAGCCCCACCCCGCCAGTCGTACCTGCGTTTACAGGTTTACATACGTGTTTACACCCACTCCCCCGCCGTGTATGTCGTGAACAACAGACTGAACGAACTCTGTGAAAGTTTGTTCACCTCCACGTCCTAATCTAATTTATTAGTCTGATAGGGCAGTCCTTAAATGATTTTGAAAACAATGAGATCATAATTTTACCACATAAATTAATATATATGCATTTAAAATACTCTTTATTTATTTCTTTAAATTATCCTTTTACAGTTTTATTATCGAATATAACACAAATCATTAGTAATGTTAGTGTAAATATATATTTAATTTTACGTATGAATTTTAGACTAGGAATAGAGAAAGTTTGTTGGCCTTTCGCCTGGCTGTCTGCCAATGCAATCCATATACACGCAGCGAAGCCTAGCCGGGCCGGTTGTTCTGCTTGCGCTAGCTAGGTGGATAGTCTACATGATAATATTGAGTTCAATCGCGTCGAAATGATCTGAAGACGCGTCGAAGTGAAGAAAGAGTGCAAGCTCTTTTCAGAAAGTTTATTTTTCATTATTCAAAGGCAGTATTCGAGAAAGAGGTCTAGCCCGTCTTTTTAATAGTTTAGCGTATTTGCGGAGAAATGGAGCCTGTGAATTCAACTTCAAACAGGAATGATGAAACAAGTTCTGCCGATCTGCAGGCGACGTTTGATATCGAGAGGAAATGTTGTGATGTGCGGCTCTCAGCCCAGTCGATAACGTGGTGGGAGGCATCCTCCACACTTGGAAGGCATCACCAACTCCGTGAGTCCAACGATTTCATCCGTATAGTTATATAGTTAATTAGTTATGATAAATAGTTTACATATAGGCATAAGATCTATGCTTGTGTTTTCATTTGAAGATTGTGAAATCATTTCTACTCTTTTAGTAGATCATTACTCTAGTCTAGATCTACTCTTTTGAATTTGATGTTGAGGTATTTTGGGGTGAAATGTTTTGACATTTTTTCTAGAATTTGTGGCGCCAACGGCTTGAGGAGGAATTGCAAAGAAAATTGAAAATTGTAGTGAAAATTAGATGTATAGACTATAGTCATTAGATGTAATGAGCCCCAGAGAGTCATAAAATAGCCCAAAAAATTTGCATAGAGTTCAATGCAAAACAAATTGAAGAGTGTTATTTTCATGCAAGCAAGCTTGAAAAGTAGCCCCCAAAATTGTTTAAATATTTTTTCCCTGGTCAGAAGATTTAGACCAGTCTAGACTCTATAATGTATTGAGTGGCTAGCTAGTAGCTACATAGACTAGTACATATATATATATATGTATTCCTTCAGGGGATTGGTGCATCGGCAAGGCCAAGGGAGCACATGCCCCCCCCCCTGGAAAAAGGGGGGGGGGAAGGAAGAAAAGGGGAAAGAGAGAGGAGAAAGGACAAGAAAAGCAGATGGTAGAACCCCCTTCCCCTCCAGTCTATGATGTGGTAACTAATTCGTATTTCATTCATTGAGTAAGACCGTACGTGCCTCCCCCCTCCCCTGCCAGATGCTCATCACCCAGTGCCCCTTCAAAAGGTTCACCTGTGCTTAGACGACTGGTCATTAATGAGCTACCTGTGAACATTAATGTTCTCTTCTGTGATTAATATTGCAGACAACCACCAATGCATCCGGCTAAATCGCATCGTTGGGGTTCGTCTGAAGGGACCAGAGAAGCCTTCTTCACCCGAAGGAAACCACATCTTGACTCTGACTCAAATGGGTCAACTCTTTCAGGTGTTTACACCATCAACCCATCAACCTTCATTCAGCTTTACAGGTAAAAATACATTGATGTGTTACAAAATCTGCCTTCTACAACAAATTACTTGGCATAGAAGCTGGAATTTGTTATAATATTGATTTTATTTTAATTGTTTGTTTATAATGACAAACATGTATGATTGCCTTATAATTCATATGACAACAAAATATGCCTTTGTATTAACATTGAATGGAAGCTGGGAGGGATTTGATAACTGATCTGATTTTAAATGCATGTTTATGTAAAATAACTTATATTTGCTTTAAATGCTGAATCATTTAATGTCTATAACA
The DNA here is from genome assembly GCA_037976565.1 of Mesocentrotus franciscanus. Taxonomy (NCBI): domain Eukaryota; kingdom Metazoa; phylum Echinodermata; class Echinoidea; order Camarodonta; family Strongylocentrotidae; genus Mesocentrotus; species Mesocentrotus franciscanus. Next base: position 13,110,816 of record CP137666.1, on the reverse strand, counting down.
TATGTTTGTTCGTGTGTAATATGTGAAACATTCATTAGGGAACGTACCAATCTCCATTCTTTAACTATCAAATATTGCTTAAACAATGATACGATTTGAAATGATTTTTTAAAAAGTAGAATAAGGCTTGTCAGCATTGAGGAATGTTTTTCTTCAAATCTCAAAAGTTTTCAAATGTATTTTCATCATAGAGGGTATGAAAAGGAATTTAAGAACATGAATTGTTTATTCTTTGTAATCTAATGAAAGCTTTGATCTAAAACTGTACTGATTTCATTCCTCTCATTCCTCTCATTCCTCATAGTGTATGTCGGTAGGAACAGTCGACACATGAAGTGGAAAGTCCAAGCTGTCACATTTTCTTCCCATGATCAAGAGCTCTGTCTGATGTGGGTTGATAAAATAAAGACAGCTCTACAACAAGGTGAGAAATGCTTCCTTTCAATATCATCAGCCCCTACATGTAGCCTTAGGACTCTATTCACATTCCAAGAGGAGGGACTTTCCATCAAGAGTGGCTTTCAAAGAAGATCTTTTCAAGGACCTAAATGCTAATATGAATTAGAGTGTATTGTTGAACTTGAAAGTTAGTTCATTGAAATCACAAATCCTTGAAAAGGGATTTGCATTTGCATTTCCTTATGATCAACGATCACAAGTAAATTCTTTGTAGAGTAAAGAAAATTTAAGAAATAAGTCGAGATTGAAAATAATTAATTTGAAATTGCAATTGGTGATGATCATACTGTTTTAGCTATAGTTTTCAAAGTTGAATAGTAATATATCTGCTCCAAAATTACACAAAGCACTTAAATGAATTTTAAATAAAAAATAGGTTTGGAACTTTGGATGGCTATTGGCTACAAACTTGAAATACATTGTATAGCACTAGTGTGTGATTGGATTGAAAAATTACCCTAATAAGAGTGTAATGATATGAATGTTTTGTATGTGATTAATTTATAAGTATTTGGGTAGGTATGAATGGTGAACATGGGTTGTAAATTTATGTGGTAGTTGATATGCAGCTGTATAAGATTAATAATTCCTGACATTTGCACATGTATACAAACTGTTGGAAATTATAAAAATAGACAGGAGCAGAGAATTTTTATTCAGGTATTGATAGCTCTGGAAAAAAAAAGAACAGAAAAACAATGACAAAAAATCCCAATAAAATATGTGATAACGACTATGAGGAAATACCCCTTTTCATATTTATTTAATTTTTTTTTTGTGTGTAAAGAAGCTCCTGAAAAGGAAAAAAACAATGCCTATTGTTTAATTGAAAGTTGATCTACATTGAGAAAGGTGTACGAATTAGATCAGTTTGAGAAATACTTACACTTGATGACTTGATATATGAAAACTTCAAATCTACATAGGGGAAGTAATAATGCAAAGTACCAACCTTGTCATGCAAGACTGAACATGTTCTGCTTCAATGCAAGTGATATTCCCTAGAGTTTGCCATTAATACAGTTCAATATAACCATACAATATGTATGTGTGTACCATTTTCATAATGCACATATTTGTACATGCAATCAGAGAAGTGCAGTGTGTATATATCATTGGAATCCATTTTGTAAAGTGTACTATTGTAGTGGGCTTGGTAAATTTCTGAAATGTTGAATATAAAATCTCAGTTGTGGTTGTATTGCTTTCTTTTGTACTTGTATTGTTTTATCTAAATTTATTCCAGTGTAATAACTTTTTGTTTGTTCTCACCTCACATTGTGAGAGTTTACAGCACAAAGATTTGAAATATTTATTTCAGTTCCAGTGTGCATTGAAGGCAATCAAATAAACATGAAGCAATAGCAATTAAAAATTGTCATGGAAACATTCTAAATTCTGACTAATATTCAGTCAGTTCATGTATGACTACAGATTAACAGATTTTCTAAATTAATGAATATGTCCAAAAAAATTAAGTATAAAAATTTGCTTCACCTTGGATGAGAATCTGTATTTTGTGATAAAACTATAAGTTCTAGGCAATTTTCTTGTAGGCATTGGGCCAAACAGGCTAACATCTTCCCTTGCCAAGATTATGATGGGTAATTAATTCCTCTTTCCATATACATGTACAGTGTACAGTTTTTGTTATGTGAAATTCAATTATTGTATGAGCAAAGATGAAGAAATGAAATGGTGTAAGGATGATCAACTCAAGGAGGATTGGGGAAAATGCATATATAATCACAACAAAATGTTCAAAGATAGTACTTAAGGCGATGTGTATGAATATTGGTATTAAGTTTCTTACATTTTCATAATGGTAGTTATATTAAAACCTAAGTGAAATTGAGGAAAGAATACATTTACAAAGAATGATTTGATGAGAAACATTTTGACCATGAATAATATAATCCATTAAAATGATTCTGAGTGATTTTTTTGTCTTGCCTGCGTAGCAAAAAGCGAGACATAGGCGCCGCTTTTCCGGTGACGGCGGCGACGGCGTCAACATCAAAACTTAACCTAAGGTTAAGTTTTTGAATTGTTAATATAATTTTGAAAGTATAAGGTCCTATTAAATGAAACTTGGACTAAAGGGTTATCAAGTATCCCCAATCATGTGAGGAAAATTTCAGGTCACAAAGTCAAGGTCAAAGGTCATTTCAGGTCAACAAACTTAGACTATGTTGTGGCATCATCATCAAAAACTTAACCTGAGGTTAAGTTTTTGAATTTGTAATATAATTTTGAAAGTATAAGTTCTTATTCAATGAAACTTAGACTAAAGGGTTATCAAGTATCCCCAATCATGTGAGTAGAATTTCAGCCCACTAGGTCAAGGTCAAAGGTCATTTCAGGTCAACAAACTTAACTATGTTGTGGCATCAGGCTAAGATTTTTTAATTGTTATCATAATTTTGAAAGTATACATTCCTATTCCATGTAACTTGAACATAAGGGTTATCAAGTATCACCATTCATGTTATTAGTCTTTTAGGTGACAAAGTAAAGGTCAAATGTCATTTCAGGTCTGGAAACTTAGACTTTGTTGTGGCATCAACATCAAGATTTTGAAATTTTAGCATAATTTCAAAAGTGTTTGTTCAAATTCCATGAAACTTGTACCCAAGGGCTATCAAGTATCACTAGTCATGTGACACAAATTCCAGGTCACAAAGTCAAGGTCAAAGGTCATTTTAGGTCAGTAGACTTGGATTATGTTATCAAAATTTAATATGAGAATTAATAAATAAATTGTTGTTATTTTTTCATATTTCATGAAAGTAAATATTCGAATCATTCAAGTACTTTCCCATGAATATTCTAATAGTAATTTTAGTATTCGATCCCAGGCCTAGTATGTACATGATCAGTTACAGCTAGGTGACAATATTGATGTTTGGATAATATATATTGGAGTATATCTCATAATAATGTTCTCATTATGCTAATGAGACGTGATGTGATGTAGATGGGTTCTACCTTCCAATTGTTTTTACACAAAGTGCTGAAAAATCCTCTTTTCTTAAAAAGTTTATTAGATAACTTTATTTGTAAATTACTGACAAGCATTGAAACATTTGTAGTCTTACCCATACACTAAATCTCATTATATTGTATTCTTATGATACAGTAAATAATTATTCTGATGATTCATAATCAATATTCACTTCAAAATGCTTATTATATTCAGAGGATTTCATTTTCGGGGGTCTGCAAATGGGCCACCTTGCCTATAAAAATAATGTCCCAACCTCAACTTTTCATCATATCGAATTGCGTAATGCCGAATTGCGTAATGCAGGCGAGACCGCCGAGAGCGTTTCACTTATTTTCAGGAAATATGAAAGCAAAATGTTATCCAGTGGGTAATTTCTGTTGGCAAACTTTCCAGGTCGCATATAAATTTACACAATGGAAGATGCCATGAACAGAATACAGACCAGCATTGTGAATCTCTACAAGTGCAATATGACCAACTAAAAACATAATATGCATGGATGATTTTGTGTATGGACAGAAAATGTGTAACTTACACCACAAGAATTGTCTGAAGTACGCCTGTACATGCACATTGACATCGATGTGTATCGTTGTGCATTCAAAATCATGACCTTTAATACACAGGCGTACAGTATCTTTTTTTAAGTGTCTCATTCAGTTCAGTTCAATTCAATAAAGAAAAATTTAGACATCTAGGCTGACATCATATTGTACAAAAAGTGTACATACATCCTTGAATATACTGGAAGAAAACTATAGAGTACAATTATAGATAGTTCATCATCATCATCATTAAAGTCAGCATTTTCCCTCTTATGATATGATAGGTTACTGACTTTTTGCAATTAAAATCTAAATAGGCTGGCTAACAGGCTTGAATTTATTGTATACTTCATATTTTGCCATTAAGTTGGAAATGCAAGCATACACACTTTGCATTAATTGTCATTTTCTTCTCTAATGTTTTGGGAATGGGGATTCAATTTGATTATATGTGTATTTGACTAATTACTTGAATGTCAGGGGGAAAAATGACTGTCTAAAAATAACGAGTTGTGACTCATTGAAAAGAAGGAAACATAGCGTGTGATGTTACATCTTTTATTTGACCTTCAATAATAGGTAATGGCAGACCAAAGAGATTACATGTGATAGTGAATCCATACGGTGGTAAAGGAAGAGCACAGTCAATCTATGAGAGTAAGGTAGCACCTCTGTTCCACCTAGCAGATATTGAGACCAGTACGACAAGTGAGTCACCAAATCTACCGTATTTGTGTTACAGTACATTCATTCATTTTCACCTTCCTCTCAAAAAGTCTTTATATTATCTACAGTGCACTCTCCTCCCTCTTTCTCTCTCTCTCTCTCCCCCTCTCTCCCTCTCTCTCTCTCCCTCACCCCCTTCTCTCTTTCCTTCTCCCTCTCTCCCCCCCTCTCTCTCTCTCTCTACCTCTCTTCCCATACTCTCCCTCTTTCTCTCTCTCCCCCCCTCCCCACTCTCTCCACCTCTATCTTTCTCTGTCAGCATACAAGTTTGTATTTGATCATTATGCATAATTATTATGTTTTCTTAGTTATAGATTAACCGATGGAGTATGATTTTATTGTGGTACAACCTACATTTTACAAAGTATTGGACTGAGTAAAGCATTATTTTAAATGATTAGATTCTTCATGTACTTCAACTGGTATATTAAGGGATTTCTTATGAATTATGTATTTATGTAAGACATGTCAGCCTCTTTGGTTAAGATGATAGGTCTGTCCTATAATGTTAGTGTGGTGTTCAAATAGCACAGATAATTCTAAAGGCACATGAAAAAGATGTTGTTCACGGAATTCCTTTAATTTACAGATATAATTTCATCTTTATTATCAATTTTTACAGTCACAGAAGGCCCTGATCATGCTAAGTCACTCATGCAGATGATGGACCTCACTGGAATTGATGGGTAAGATTACAAATCTTGGCTTCTAGTGTCTTCTTTTTACTTTTTCTTGCACTACCGGTAACCAGTGTAATCTGTATATAAAGGCTTCTCAGAGGAGTAAAGAAAAGTGGTCTTTATAGGCAGGTGGTCGTTGTTCCTTTAGTACATGTTTCTTTGAAATTCACAATTCAAGGGAATCTGAATATGTGGTATTTCTATACAGGTGGTTTCTAGAGCAGGTTTCAATGTATTTTTCACTTTTTTCTCCCTTTCTGCCTTACTGCCTCTAACAGAGCTGACAACCATTACGTTTTTCCTGGAATTATTCCGTTTTTTATTCCAAATTACGGTAGTACATTTTTTCTTCATAAAATAATTTTTTTTTAATAATTTAAATAATTTTTTTATTTTTTATTTTATTTTTTTATTTTTTTAATTTTTTTTTTACATACCGCACATCAATCAACTGCCCTAAAATGTTGATTTGATCACAAATTCAATTTAAAACTAAGGTTAAAACATACTTGGAAACATACTAAAAGAGAAAAATTTTCTCAAAAAGAATGAAATGCCGATAATACCAAAATAACAACAAAAAAAATACTACTTGTAAATAAACTATAGGTCCTAATATGGTAAAAAACAGCATGAGGAAATGACATTTCTGCATTGGAAGTGTGTCGCGCATGGTTATAAGTTTCGTTTTAATGAATTCCTTTTTTTGCCATCATGGTTCCTTTTTTTTTTGGTTGCACAAGGTTGGCAGCTCTGCTCTAACTCTCTCAGTTTTGTTTTGTACTTAATACAGTATTACATGTATGTGTGGTTCCTGTGACTACCAGTAAATCAAATTCTAGTAGGGAGGGAGAGGGAGAGAGAGAAAGTGAAAGTGTCTATTTAGATGAAGGATTAAATTTATAAGCATTTCTATAGACATGGGAATGTTGGTACAACCACTATATAAATACAGGAACATTTGTTGAGACATAGCATGAGTCTGAATTCAATTCATTCAACCCATCAACCTTCATTCAGCTTTACAGGTAAAAAATACATTGATGTGTTACAAAATCTGCCTTTTACAAAAAATTACTTGGCATAGAAGCCTGAATTTGTTATAATATTGATTTTATTCTTACCATATCCCCACGGCTTGCTTTCGTAGATTTGTGATGAAATGCTTAAAATGCATGAAATGTGACATATTTGGCACCCAAAACACTGAATCATTTCGTAACAACCACTCCCTTTGGGTCTTTTCTCTACTCTCAGGAAAAGGAATAACCTGGTACTTATTTTTATCTTACGATCATTGCAGGTTCATGTTGTACACATTCAACGTTTTCATGACAACCTCCAGAACTTTATAAACAGCCCCACTCCATTAGACCATAACGATGGCTTGTGTATAAACATGTGTATATCGTAATATCTAAACTTTGAATTCACTCGTGAAAAGATCTTATATTTCCATATTTTTTCGAAACCCATCGTTAAAAATTGTATGTGGGCAAACCTGTGCTTATCTTTATAAATGATAGTATAGGGCTTTATTAACAGGACTTTGATATAAAACAACATTTTTTGTTTTCATTTTATGTCACAATACAGTATTAATCCTAAGATAAGTGAAAGGATATCTGTTATTTTGTATACCGGTTCATATAGCAGGAAAGGACAAGAGAAAAGTAGCCAAGCTATTTACTCAGAGGTAGATGTAGGAAAGATTGTATATTGTCCACTTTAAGGTTTTCATATCAATTCCATTGTTCCTTTACATTAAATAAGAAAGTATCCAGTATGCTGTGATGAGCATGATTCTTTCCCTATAAATATGAACCTACACACATGAACTGATTTCACTCTAGATGAATGCATTCATACATGTATTTGGATAATGATAAGACAAATTGAAAATAAATTGACATTTCATAATGAGTAGCATATTCAAGTACATGTATATTGATAAAACATGACATTTATATGATAATAAAATGTCAATGTCTAAATAAATAATGATAACACCTGCTCAGTTCACAATAGAGTGGTGTACTACCAGTATGTTATTCCTAAAAGTTTGAGGGTTCAAGGAACTCCGCTATCATCAGTCACCTGGATAGAATTAATGCATATCTCTGAATTAAAGGAATCGGGGCAAAGTGTACTCGTGCTCAATTTGTTTTAAATGGTGTATGTTCTAATGGGAAGCTGCGTTTTTATGACCTGGGGGGCGTTGCACAAAGCACTTGTCGCAGCGAAAAGTGCTTTGTGAAACGCCCACCAGGTGTTTTTATATTGTATGTCTACACATTTGATGCAATGCTTTTTTTATTCAACAAAATAGCATGGGAGAAATGGACATTTTAACAAAACAATGGCTACATATGACAAGTTATTACACCTAAATGGTGCATCAGGTGTTTCATATTCAATATTATATTTGTATACATTTGATGAAATCCTTTTTTTTCTTCATCAAACTATTATGAAGGAAATGGACTTCAATACAATGATATCTCATAATAAAAAAGCTTGTTTTCTTAAAAGTATATACAAAAATAGGTGATAGGTTATATATGTACCTTTAAGTTCTGGCCAAAGTAGGTGTTCCCAGAACAACAAAGGTTGATCAAATATTGATACTGCTACTGCCTTCCCAATTTGCAGGGTCAATGATGCCAAGTTGTTCTTTAACTATGATTGTTATCAAGTTCGGCCTTGAATAAACTAGTTTTTGTAAAAATGCTTCTGTGGATATAAAATTCTATAACAAAATCTATTAAAAAGTGGATATATGATCGAGTCGATTCGAGTGCCAGCATTTCATGTTGATTATGAAATGACAAAGTATTAGAATTGAAAGAGAAGAGTAAAAGGTGCTGTTGTATACACAGAAACATATTGAGATATTGAAAGTTTGAAACTGAAAGCTCTCATTTATTCTATTGAAATTCCCCAGCCAATGTTAGATTCCAAGAGCAAGAGAAGGAAATACATGGACAGTACATTTCTATAGTGATTTGAATAAAACACTGCAGGCTGATGATGTTCTTTTTCCTGCTTTACATTGCTATTAAGTTGCACATTTCATCATGGATTTTCATATCGTTACTGATACAGAAATTGAAGAGGAGTATTTTCCGAAGGTCAATAACAGTAATTCTGTACCGATAGTTATAATCTCATCCATCAAAATACTCAGTAGCTGTATTTACTGGCACAAAGCTCATTTCTATACACTTATAATTTGAATGTTTGTAAATATCATAAGCACACTAGGTGAATGCTCAATATTAGCTTAAATTTTAGTTCCTTATGTGTATAATAAACTTCACATCATTCAAAATTAAGAATAGCTTTCTTTTTCAGTTTAGAAAATAGAAGAAAAATAACCTAAAGATATAAGATTTGGATATTTTCACTGATTAGCTATTGATATTTCCTTTCCTTTTGAATGTTTGTAAGTAGTTAATCTCCTATGTCTACACCTGTACATGTCACGGTGACCTCCCCCCTATGCTCTGGGTTTTATTTTGTCAAAGATATAGGGTTAGAGTTGGTGTTGCAATAGAGTTTTATGTCATATCTAGGGTTAGGGTTAGTTAAAGTGTTTGTACCAGGATTGAAGATGGGAATTCTGTTAATAGATATTGACTGCAGAGCAATTGTCAACCATAGCATTTTGTTGTAAAATCCTGTATACAATATGCAAAATTCCTACATTATTATGATTCTATTGTACAGTCAAACCTGTCTATAGCGACCGCTCAAGGGAAACACAAAAAGTGGTCTTTGTAGACAGGTGGTCTTTGTAGACAGGTTCCTTTAGTACATGTTTCAATGAGAAACCATTTTCAAGGGCAACAAAAAATGTGGTCCTTATAGACAGGTGGTCTTTGTAGACAGGTGGTCACTAAAGCAGGTTTGACTGTATCAATATACGATGAATATTGTTTGTGTGGCATACCTAAAGGCTTTAATAAGTCTCTATCTTTCATTTCTTACGACAGCATTATACATTTTGGTGGAAATACATTTTCAATGAATATTATATGTGACCTACATGTATGTGATCAGTGCTCTGATAAAGGCTTTCTCTGTCTTTCATTCCTCTTGAGAGCTTTGTACATGTGTCTGCCGTTGGTTTTCAGTGATTATTGTTCATGTGACATTATGATCAATGCCCTTGTCATTTCTCAAGTCTAGTATTGTTCTGTGTTGGTGGAAATCAAGTTTCACCTTTCAATAAATATTGTGTTTGATGCTCTCATAAAAGGTTATCTCTATCCTTTCTTTCATTTCTCACTCCAGCATTGTATCTGTTGGTGGAGATGGTACCTTTGCTGATATTGTGAATGGATTACTAATAAGAACCCAGCAAGAGGAAGGTATAGACCCTAACAACCCAGCATCTGTACCGGTACCTCCAGGCCTTAGAGTAGGCATTATACCAGCAGGTGAGAAAAAGAATCCGCTGAGATTTGGGTCCCCATTATTATCATCATGATATAAGGTAGTTATTAACCCTTCTCAGGATGGGAATTTTTAAGGGCTATTTAAAGACTGTTCTCATTTTCTTCTTCAAATTGGTATTAAATTCTTATTTTATTGCTACATTGTTCTGATAGAATGTCATGTCTCTGTAATCAGTATCCATGGGAATGATCTATGTGGAGAACTGCCAATTCTGTTTGAAAAAGTGTGATATTGAACCTGTCTTTGTATTGTCAATTTAAGAATTTTAAAGCATATGTTCATTTGTTTTAATTCCTGGAATCAAAAGCAATGCGGTAATATGGTTACGCAGCTAGTATGGACACAAGGTATGAAGAAATAAATAATTGTCTATTCTTTTCATGCATCTGGTATAATGTTACGGCTCTCAATCAAAAGTTGCTGGGCCAAACCACAAAATGTGGAATGTTTGTCTCTAAAGGGTATTAACAGAGACCACATGTGCAGGTGCAGCTACTTTTTTGCTTTCTTCATTTGGAGGTGGTTATAGTTTGTTCTTGTTTTATGCATTGTATGGTTCATCATCAATTAGCCTATTTGAGAGGCAGTGAACCACTTAGTTGTCCCACCAGAGGTCTCTGTGAGAGTCTGCTGCATCGGCACATTGAACAAATCCATAAAATGTCTTTTGAGGCTAAGTGTTCACATTTTGTAGTGTATATACATAAACAAATTATTGTGATAAATATGTATCAATAGAAAATATATGAATATGAGAATGATTTGTCTTCACTGTATGTGTGTATATCTTGTTATGATTTTATGTGTACCCTATCAATATGAAAAGAACAGAATGGGGTATTTTTTGTACATGTTTTGGAATGCTTTATACATGCAAAGTATACCGGTATTACACAATTGAAACGATCATTAATGTGGAATGTTTTAAAATGTCACATTGAATTAAATTTCTTAAACTTATTTCAGATTCGATGTGCAATGAGTTTATATTTGTTTAGAATTTGCTAGATTACCTAAAATTAGGAACTCGCCATAGCTATAAAGCAATAAAAATATTTGCTTATTAATGATATCTCAGTTAATTGGTCTTGTTGAGTGGACTTTTTCTTCAATTACTGTTTATACAGTGCGTCTCAGAAAAAACGAAACCGAGAAGTATCGATGTTTTATCATAACTTAATCACAACTATAAATAATGCTTGCATTTCCATGATGTTATCAAACAAATACGTTTTCACTGGCTGCCTGCCCTAACAACACAGAAAGTTGTTGTTGACGATCAGTCATGCATGAAGACTTTTGATAACTCTCTTTGTTGCTACGGCAGGCAGCCAGTGAAAACGTATTTGTTTGATAAAATTATGGGAATGCAAGTCTTACTTTAAACAAACAGAACTTTGTTATTCCTGGCTCATTTTTCCTGATTCAGGTGTCATATGAAAGGGCAGAAAATGAACTTTCTAGAAATGTAATTTTTTCTTCGAAATTGAGATACCGCCCGCCAAATGACTTTTTGGTTTCCTTCCTTCAAATTGCTTTTAATCACTCATGCGTGAAATATGCATCACTTGAGTAGCATCAAATGAAAGAGGAGACTCTAAGCTTTACAAATATGTGTCATTTATTAATTATAGTTGTGACTAAGTTATGATAAAACATCGATACTTCTCGGTTTCGTTTTTTCTGGGACGCACTGTATAGTGTCAGATTATTATCAGTTTAAGAGGCAAAGTACACAAACAAAACCTTGGATCTTTCCTTTGTTATCCTTCCAATATCACGAGCAGCTATTCAAATGCAAATAAACAATGGACCTTGCTCTTGTGAGCTATATTGTTTTGAGAAACAAAACAAAACAAAAAAAAAGAATACGCATTCATTCTATTTTCTGTTTTTCTTTTTTTCTCCATCTTTTTTCAGGTTCCACAGATGTAATGGCCTATGATACAACTGGAGTGAATGATCCTGTCACATCTGCAATACAGATCATTCTAGGTATGTGAATACACATTTTAATTGTAATTTGGCAGTTTGAACTTGTGACTCAATCAACAAAAACATGCTGTATTTATTTTGGCTTAATGTTGATCTCGTTTTAAGTGTTTTTATGTTTTTCTTTGTGGAAAGAGGTATGCCTCGAGCAAAACTTATGATTTGTTTGCATTTTATTTAAATATTGATTTACTTCCTTGTTCGACACAAATATATGTTTTTGCCAGATAGATGGCAGTCTGTGCAAAACTTTTATTGTCACATTACTGGTGGAGGAATCAATGCAAATGAACAAAATGAACAAAACTTTTAAATTTGCAGTATATTTCCTGCCAATTGTTGTGATGATTGTGTTGTATAAAATAAATGTGAATGCAATCTCCTAAAAAAATATTTCTTGGAGGATATATACTGTAGATAAGATGATAAAGTTTATAACTAATACCTTAAATTTTCAGAAGAGTAAGAATTTTTTTCCTTAGTTGCAAAACTATGGAGATATAAAGAAAGAAAAATATTGACTTACAAGGTGTTATCAACCCAGTGACAATTTATTTTTTCTTTACCTTGAACTAAAGGAACTTGTTGAACTTTGTACTGTTAGCTACTCTCACCCTCCCTTCTCTCTCTCTCTCTCTCTCTAACTCTCTCTCTCTAACTCTCTCTCTTCCTCTCTTCTCCATCCCTCTCCTCATCTTTGTATCTTGCTCTACCCTCTCTATTATCCTCCTCTCTCTCTTCTCTCTTTCTCTCTCTCCCTCCCTCCCTCCCCCTCTCCCTCTCTCTCCTCTCTCTCTTTCTATCTACATGTATCTCTCTCTCCTTATCTCTCTAAAATTCTCTAAAATTCTCCCATTTCCTAAAATGATGTACTTCTCTTTGTCTCTCTCATTCTCTCTTCCTACCCCCCATCTCTCTATTTCCCTCTCTCTCTTGCCATCTCTATCTCTATCTCTCGTTATCATTTCATATTATTGAGAACTATTGTTATATTCCACACCAGGTTTCTCTCTAGCATTAGACGTGTGCTCTGTTCATCACAACAACTCTTTGTTGAGATACACGGTCTCATTCATGGGTTACGGTTTCCTCGGGGATGTACTGAAGGAGAGTGAGAACTACAGGTGGATGGGACCATCTAGATATGAATTTGCAGGTAATAGCATATAGAAGATCAGGAGACTGAAAGAACCATTTAAAATAAATCCTACTAAAACAAGAACCACAATGGTCCTTTAGCAGCAAATGGACTATTACTAGTGGTTTTAGTAGTTGTATAGGCACTGAAGGAACAATGTTCAAAATTAAGACAGTGCATTAGTGCCCTTGGGTATACTCAATTATCATGTCCCTCTGATAGGACTTTTAGCACTTGTTCTCATCATTACATACAAGAATACACGGTACTAATGTCCTTTGGCAAGGCATTAATCTACATTTGCCACTCCATACCCCGAGAATGATATGGTATTTCGTATTAAGCGATATACAAATACAGATTGCTTACAAATTATAAATGTGAATAAGAATTGCTCAATGTTCAAAGCAGAACATCATCCAGCATTGCATCACAAAAGCTTTTAGTGTGATATACTTCCTGATCCTCTGTCTCGTCGTTGACCAGGAGTGAAGAAGTACCTTCCCATATTTAACATAACTGAGATCATATCTGAGATTATTTTTTGAATATTGTATTTTTTAAAGGAAATTATTATATAAAAGGAGCTCAACATTCAAAGCAGAAAGTCATCAGCTTTGCTCCACTAAAGTACTCAACTTTATATTCTTCCTTCTCCTTGTTCTTCATTTGACCAGGAGTTAAGAAGTACCTGAGACATCAAGCCTACTTGGGTGAGGTTTCCTTCTTACCCAGTAAGGATGAAGATAATACACCATGGGATAAGAAGGGCTGCAGGATAGGGTGAGTTCTGATCAGATAGTTTTGCAGGATTTCATTTTAGATTTATAAAACCAGAAACTTTTGCAACACAAACCCTTTTGTTGCAAATTTTCAATGATGGCCATTGTTGCTGCAAGGAACTTTGCAAATTGCAATAATTTTGTATGTCATGATGCAATCTAATATCATTATTTTATGGCATGAAGCTTTCATGAATCTATGAAATTTGCGTAAATTTCTGGTTTTACAGCAGTTCTTTAATCCTATCTGTGCCACTAGTGTTACATTTAGTTATCCTAAATGAACATTCACAGGTCATATTTGGGGTATTAAGTTTCCTTTGTTAAATCTGGCTTTAGTTTTCTTATTTGGTAATAACCTGCATAATGTATATACCAGTACTTGTGTTTTTTTTCGGGAAGGAAATAAATACATTCATATGTCAAACATATTGTAGAATATTACTTTCTTGGACTGATTCTCCACCCATTGCATTAAAGGGAACATTTACATATCAGTTATGAATTTGAAAGCTTTTTAATAGTTTTTCACAATTCATTCTGTACTGATATCTGAAAAAATAGTTTTAATATTTATTGAACATGAGCTTTAAATATTACATTTTCCAGCGTCTCTGCCATTATGCCATTAATAGAAGCATGTCTTTTATTGTCTTTTAAAAATCCCAATAAAGCAGAATTTTATAGTACTTGGTATGACGTTATATACTATGCTGGCAACCTAAACAAACATTAATAGCATATGTAATTGTGTACTTGTAGGTGTGGAGTTTGCTCAAAGAGGAGATCGCGTAACCGCCATGATGTCTACAAGAAATCAGATATGATAGGTAAGTAATATGATATGCCGTGATGCTTGCTGGTACCATAATCTAAATCTCATTTGAATGAATAAATATGACCCCTAGATGCATTATGTTGTAGATGTGGGTCTTCTCTACCACAGACACTAAATCTCCTATTCTTTAAGGTTATGTGTATTTTTTGTAGATAAGTTGCAAACTCTGAATATTAACATGCACTTTAACAAGGAATTATTAAACATATATATATTTTTTTAATTTGCCTTTTATCTTGGCTTGTCTAGCTTAAGCCCCTTTGTGCTACAAGGGTTTCAATCAATTATCACAGATGAAGTTAGTTTCATTCATTCATTCCTTTCGTTAGGTTACCTGATGTGATGCTGTGACTGAAGACAAGTGGCAATAGAGAATGACAGAATAGAGAAAACATATATCTTTAGGCACTCATTAAAGAATTACCAATTAAAATTTTGTGAAAAGGGATTACAGTTTTGAATGAAGTACAGTATTTTGATCAAATGCGATGAGTAATAGTACACTGCCGTACTGGTTGTAATCAATGGTTCTTCTTATGCCTTAGTTTGATCAATGGTTCTTGGAGTATTTTATGAAGCTTTAGAGACTATATTCCTTCATAATTTTTTCTCATATCTGTTCAGATTCTGGGGACTCATCGTCCAAGTGGCGGCATGTAAGAGGGCGCTTCACAGCTATCAATGCTGCCCTCGTGAGTGGACGATGCTCCAGGACAGTAACTGGTATGTCTCCTGCAGCTCATCTAGGGAATGGCTGTCTTGATCTGGTTCTAGTTAGACAATGTTCAAGGTTTGACTACCTCAGACACATGCTGAAGCTAGCTTCATCAGGCAATCATGTGAGTCATCCATATTTTATTGAAAGAATCATTTGTTTTAAACCTTAATCCACTGGAGACTGAGGCAGAAAATAAGTTATCAGAGATGCTGAAATGCATATTGGAGGGCAAGTTCAGGGTATTTTGTTTAATATGGTACTGACCAAATCATAGGTTTGAGTATTTCTGATGATTATTACAAGTCGATAGCCTTACTAGGGTTTGGTATCAGACTAACTATAATGGAAAATTATAATTTCATAAAAGACGGTAACATACGGGACACCAATGTACGGGACACCAGATAACTAAATAAATTGGACTTTCCCTTTTAAAGAATAAAATTATCTTCACTGAGTGCAGTGATATATTCTGTCCCAAATTTTTGAAGGTAATCACAGATGAATACAATACCTCTGTACACTAAGGGGTATATATTGTATTTCTAAATGCATGTCTTGTACTAAACAAATTTTTTATTCAAATCATGGTAAGATTATCTTTCAAACAAAAGCAAATTTCTTATATGTAACACGTATACTGATCCACTTTCTTTTTATATCTTCTTTCCTCACATCTAGTTCAACTTTGACTTTGTGGAGGTGCATCGTGCCAAGGCCTTCAAATTCCGATCTTTGAACACTGATCTTGAGCTAGCCATGGTCGCTGAGCCCTCCAACCTTGAGGACGAGCAGCAGACCTTCAGTACGGGAAGCCCCAAGAGGTTCGGCATGTACAAGGCTGTCAGGACGGGTAGCGTCGGTAGTACCAGTTCATGGAATATGGATGGGGAGGTTGGGGAACCCCCTGATATTGATGTCAGGTGAGATATTTATTCATCATGCATACGGTATACATTCACTTGTCTATCAGAACATACCAAGTGATATAAGGATGCTTAAAGTGAATACACAGATCACTGAACAAGGTTTTATACATATTGGCCCGAATTCACAAAGGAGGTTTAAATTTAACGCATGGTTTAAATCTTCATTTACATAACCCATGGTCTAAAATTAGCGCAAAATAATCGCAACACAGTCAGAGGTCCAATATTAGACGCGTGCAAGGCAAGGTACGCTTATTTTGCGCTAATTTTTAAACCATGGGTTATGTAAATGAGGGTTTAAACCATGGGTTAAGTTAAACCTCCTTTGTGATTTCGGGACATTATGTATTGTTTCAGATACATTACAATTTGAATAATGTATTTGATTTAGCATATTCATGTAAGGATAATTTTTCTTCACATTGTATGAAGAATGACAATCTCTGTACGAGTCTCTTTAAAAAGCTTTTGTCAAATGTGTACAATTTGTTTTAGCATATTCGATTGATTTTTGTTAAAAGATACAGTCAGAAATGTAAAGAGCAACACACCAATGTCATTTTAGTCATGCAAGAATGAGGAATATGGCAGGAGTGCCATCACTGTCAGATTAATATTTATTTCCTTCATGGCTTAATCTTGTTAGAGCTACATGCGCTGTCTTCTATTTCTACAGGGTTCGCTGTCAGTTTAATAATACAGATATTTGCCTGAGGTCCAGAGTCACTGGAATACAAGTATAAGATTGGAGCTCATTGTGCAGGTTTCCATCATTATCAGATTGTTGTTAATTAACTCTTATTTTGTTGTTTTTGCCATTGTTTCTACAGGGTCCACTGTCAGTTGATCAAGGTGTTTGCGAGAGGTCCAGAATCACCAGAAAGTGAGGAGTTATCACAACAATGTTGCTTATGCCAAACGCACAAGTCAGATCCATATGAAATCTATTCTACTCAGGACAATGATATCATCATAGCTGATGAAATGACCAGTATTAAAAGTGACCGGTGTGAATGACTGCAAGGAGAGGCCAATAGTAGTGTACCACTAAGTGACCATTAAGGAGTGACCACTGTGAGTTACCACTGTGAGTTACCACTGTGAGTTACCACTGTGAGTTACCATTAAGTGACCACTAGGAATGACCATTAGGAAGTGACCACTGTGAGTTACCACTGTGATTTACCATTAAGTGACCACTAGGAGTGACCACTGGGAGTTACCACTGTGAGTTACCATTAAGTGACCACTAAGGAGTGACCTCTGGGTGTGTACCATTAGGAATAACCACCAGCTATGCAACCCTTCTGTACCATTGATGCTCATTTACAGCTATGGACATAGAAGAGACTTTGTGAGATGCTACCGTGATAGGCAGAACACATATTTGAATATCTTCAGATGCAGTGATCTTTTCACATCATTTGAATTTCTTTATGAAATAAATATTGCTGATAATGGCTGCAAATAAATAGAATAGAATATTTGGAAGGTATTCTAAATGGTGATAGTGAAATTATGAAGGGATTGTAAAAAAGTTTTGTAGTGCATCTTTTCATTCACAAACTATGTTAATAACATCATTTTAAATGTGGCAATATTTGCCATCCATTACTCAAAAGACATCTTATGCTGGTATTAACTACATGACATTGTCATCAATACCAAATGGCGATCATTGTAATAACAGACTCCTATTGTATGGTGCCAAATTGTCTACCTCAACTCGAAAGGCTATCTGGTCTAGTTCCTGTAGCTAATATTTTTTGAATAATTTATTTAAAAATCAGATTATGGGATTCAAGTGTAGGTTTAAGCTGGATTTTGTTTTTGTTTTCCATGTATGTATTTCATGGGCATTAAACATAAACTTTGAATTGAAGCGTTACTGCATGTCCTTGTAGAGCTCAGATATCATATCAAACAACACTTTTTATATTTACTTAGAATTTACAAAGCTAAGTGAAACTAAAACTATATTGAAGTATGGTGATATTGTTTAGTGTATCTATTATTTTTCCTTCTTTAAAGATCCTTACAGAAAAAAAATACCATATTTCTAAAGGTATAAAGATCATTTAAAGTATCAAATGAGTCAAGCTGAATGATAACATTTGATGCGTCTTAGGAGTTTCATTTTCTCTTGAATAATGCCTAGTGCCTCGTGAAAATACAGTCAAAGACTTAAATCTTGCTGTAAAATGATCATGCTTTTAATTACACACAAGATACCAAATTTACTTTGTTTGGAATATTGTGCAATATTTTATTCGATTTAGCTGACCTTGTGATTTGAAGTATGAATAGATTTTTATCTACAGGAAATTGGATTTTCTCTTTAAATAATGCAAAGGAAATCATATTATCATCATCTAATGCTTATTATGAGTTTATGTTTTGCTAATACACCTTTGAGTAGAATATTAGTATCTTTCATATTGTATCTTTTTCTCTTGTAGAGCAAGTACTGTATATCAATTTAATACATTCCATTATATTGATGTCTTACCCGGTATGCACCATTTTGGTAGAAATTATTTTGTAGCTGAATATTGTGCAAATGATCATTTCATGAAGAGTAAATAATGATAATACATAAGATTTGTAAGGCGCCAAATCCACTTGACAATCAAATGCTCAAGGTGCAGCTTGTGCAAAAGATGAAATACATGATAAATAGACAAAAGTACAATAGGAAAGATACTGACATGAAAGGTAATGGTAATCAATTATAGGCTAAATCAAACACAGCTGTTAATGAGCTTGCATCCATTTTTTAAAACTTACCTTTGAAATCCTGTTATAACATGGAATTTTGATCTTTTTCATTTTACATAAAAGTCCTGAAACTACTTGATAAATGGTTTTTGAAATATATTTATAAAAAGTAAAGATTTGATATGATGGTAGCATTAGAAGAAATATAGAATTAATTTGCATTTTTAGGCAAATCATTAATTTTTCTGTAAGAAGTTCTACGGATTGTATTTAGAACTAGAACATTTTCTACGGCACCTACTCTTTCAAGCTTCAGTTGCATTATGTAAAGGTCAACATGCTAAAGGTATTTAAATACACTTAAATGAAACAAATGTTTCATTGTATGATGGACTATCTGTCCAAAATGATGTGAATATGAGAGGTGAATCAAGAATGTGGTTCCTTGTTTATTAAAAGCATATTTGTTTTATTGTTATCCTGACACATACATGCACCCTTGCCCTGTTTTAGGGATGTTTTCTATCTGAAATATTTGATTCCTGCTAGTACATGGGTCTTTTTATTTAAATTAGTTATTGACATAGAACCCTTACATTAGTGAGCATGTTCAGAAATAAGTTATGAAAGCTATCACAGATTTATACTCTTAGAGTAATTTTGCTTGACACATAAGTAAGGGCCTACAGGGGAAAGGGGATTCATTGTAATACACATGGCTGAGAAGGGGGTAAATTAGGCATGTTTGTGTATGATATCTGTATAAATGATGATTTATGTTTGTCTTTAATTGCTCAAAATTGTTGCATGTAAAAT
Organism: Mesocentrotus franciscanus; assembly: GCA_037976565.1. Taxonomy (NCBI): domain Eukaryota; kingdom Metazoa; phylum Echinodermata; class Echinoidea; order Camarodonta; family Strongylocentrotidae; genus Mesocentrotus; species Mesocentrotus franciscanus. The sequence continues at coordinate 13,091,007 of CP137666.1, read as the reverse complement.
CTGTATCTTTATAATTGCACAGAAAGGACAATTTAATTGTTCATGTTGTCACATTCCAATCCTGTGTTATTTTTGTACTTGACTAATATATTAGGTGTATTGGAGAAGTTTATGATAAGCCTCGCAATGCATGGCCAATGCTTTCTATTGCCAAATCAAAGCTTTTAATTATTAGAAATATAATTATGGAAAGGAGCACTTTTATTAATGCAGAGAGTATCGTTAGTGATATATTTGGTGATCAATTATTTTGTGTATTGTATTCATGCTATTCAGTGTTGGTCCTCTTTCATTTCCATCGGACGAATAAGCCCATCAGGTGGAAATGGTGATGATGAAACTGAGTAAGTTTCTGAAGGGGCACCAATACACTTTTTATTCCTTGAGAAAGGAGATGAATTTCTCTCCAGTCCTACTTGACAACTCATATAATGTTCGATATGGCTGGTAGAATTTAGAAAATGCTTATGCATTGTTCACATATGATGCTAGAAACTGCCTAAAAAAACTGCAATGGCAAAATGACCTTTTAAGTGTACCAATCACCTGCAAAATAATCTGTGTATAGCTAGAATTTGTATAAAATCAACCTAAAAAGCACTTTCCCTGGCATTCTATTGGTACAGGAGTATGAAGAAAATAAATAATAACATTTAACCCAGTGTATATGGCTCGCACGAAACCCAAAGTCAAATTAGGGTGCGAGTGCGTACGCAGGTGTTAACTAGTCTACTCAATAAGACATTTACCGTTCACTGAGAATGTACTGAAATTGCAATATCTCTTTGTAGAAGTAATATTTGAAGCTCATATTTTGAATACAGTATAGTGACATGGAACCCTTTACATCAAGATCAAAACATGTTTTGGTGATTGGTACACTTAAAGCATGGTGAGCCTTTTGTGCATCTTATATATACACAGATAAGTGAGTATGCTGAGGGGTCTTTGTTTAAACTTGCTGCTGCAGATTTGTTAAGGTGATTTACAGCGTCGTAAATGAATGAGTCTTTATTTGAAATGCTATGAATTTCTTTCAGTGCTTAATGACCAGAGGGGGAAAAAATGATGGTTTAAACCGGAATTTCTATCTCTAGATGACCGCATTGATTGCTCTTTGTGTGCAATATTTTATGTCACCTGCAAAAATTGAAGTGTAGTGACTTTCTTTTTATGCAACATACATGTAGTATAATAATTGTATAATGAATGTATATGTGCATCCAAGATTAGTTAAAGGTAGAATGGGAACAGTATGACTTTTATATTTTTTTGTAAATTTAGGATGAATTACTTGAGACTATCTTATGACTTTACCCATTTCTCTCCTAAATCTTGAACTTTATTCCTGTGTAATTTTCAAATGTAGGCTGAACCTGCTGATAATTCAAGCACTTATATGCTGCAAATGTTTTGAATACTGATGTAAAATTGTCAGTTCCATCATGTTTTGAACATCATCAATGTCTATCATGACAGTGTAATGCTTGAAATAGAAATTCAACGGTTTGATCTTCAATAACATTTCATGAACTCATAGCCGTTGATCGAAGAGGCACTTCTGTTTGTATGTTTGTTAAATACACTTCTACGATAAGCTTACAATCAGTTTTTCTAATGACCTTCAGCTGTCAGGGTGGTGAAACCAAACTTGATTTATATTAAATACATCTGTACTGGTCTTTATTTTAGATGGGCAGGCGAGTTTTATATAATTGTCTTATTCATTACCAACAATATGATTTTTTTTTTTAAATTTGCATTTCTAATGTCTACATTTGATGAGGATTAAGAGTCAGGAATATGACTTTAACTTGTAGCTGTTCTGTATCAGAATTGCACTTTTATATTTGTCATATTTTCATTCATATTTGTTGTTTTTTCTGTTCTGTTGTAATGATATATGTAAATGATGGAAATAAAACTATTGTCTACTTAAAGAAAAACATTGTCTCTCAGTAATTTTTTTCATGCTCATTTCATCAAGTGAAAACCATCTATCATTATTTTATGTATCGACACTCTGTAAATCATTGTTGCAATTATGAGATTCTAAAATTAAAAGTCACAATATACCTACAGATCACAACACTAAAACGACCACATTTGTATCTTATTACATTGAGTACATTATACTGATGTACTGATGTACAGATGGAAAGGCAGGTAACCCCAAAACAAAATATATAACCAAACAAAACATCAGATTATCCTCTGCATTCTTCATTACAGACACAAATAATAACACACGCAAAAAATAGTTAATTTTTTCCTATAAATTCATCACCCATTTATTACAATACAAGAAATGAGTCATCTATTTTTGTGTATAAAATACTATCTAAATCATGCTTTGCATATCAAATATATATTTTAGTATAATCTTCATCATTTTATTGGAAAATTAAGGTGTTCGCTTTGATTCAAGTCAATACTTGACATTTTAAATATATCTAAAAAGTTCTTGAACGTTTAAAATGCAAATAAAATGTACGACTACCTCCTATATATTACCTTAGTTCTTTTGCTTGTTAGTTTACCACTTTCAAAAAGTCAAATATATGAGCAGGTTTAAGATCATTAAGTTTGGTATGTCCCATATCAAACAAAACATGTCACTTCCTCTCCTATTACATACAAAGTGAATGGCAATTCTATGAAAACTTTGGATAAATAGGAAATAAATTTACTATTAAATATTAAGTGTTGGCAAAATACAAGTAAAAGATATTTCATTAAAAAGAAAAATAATAAACCACATGTTCACATTTTTCTGATGAGATTCGAAATATAGCCGACTGAAATTGCAATACTTTCTACAAGAAACAAGCTCCATTTGATATGAACTAAATACACAGTTGGTACAAAATATACATTTCCTTCACGGAGTAAAAGCAAGCAACTTATTTTCTCAATGAGACAAAACCCTGTTTCTAGTGTAAAAATCTTCACAAAACTGAAAATCAGAGAGTTTTTACTGCGAGGAATTGAGAGAATAGTTATTATGATATGAGAAGCGAGTATGTATTTCCGGTACTAAACTCTTGCACTTTGTTTACAATGATACAGATTTCATGTGGACAGACTGTAGACTCAACTTTTCTTCCGTGAAGATGACAAGAAATCTTGCAAAGGACACTTGCAACGAGTGAACCATCAAACCAAGTTTGCACTGTTCTTGATCACCCAAGAGTTTCTCAACCAAAGGATAGCCACATACACTACAAATGTGTTGGTCAATGCCACCCCACAGTTAATCAACGGTCCTGAATAAATCCTGCCTGATGCATTGAGCAGTGAAGTAACGAACTGAAGACTAGAAGACGCTACAGTCTGTGGAGGGAAGGGGAAATACAGGGCTGGAATCATATTATGTACTACCTGGGTGGTGTAGCTCTAGTGGAAGCAAGCAACTTACTTTAGGATGTATGAAGCAATTAAGACAAACCCTGTTTCTAGTGTGAAGATCTTCACAAAAACAATTTTGAATTTTCCAAAAAGTGCAAGAAAGGAAAAAATAGTTTCAATTTTCAGTGTCATAGTTCTACGACAGGTACTCGAAGGTAAGTTGCTATGAAACTGAGCACATTATTTTGTTGATCTTTAAGTGATAAATGCCCACTCTGCTTGAATTCTGCTGAACTTTTAATAATACCAAAGATTCCTTGAACACTCATCAAGGTTGTAGACAGTGGTCCTTGCTTCCAGAAAAGGGGGATCTGGCCTATAAATCAATGAACCTTTTCCTTGCAGGTAATGAAATACAGTATCACAAGTTTGTTACTTCCTGATGTATTCACATCTTTGTTCTCTGAGGCGTGCATACAATTGAATACCAAGCAGGATTACATAACACAATATCTGACCAGGAGGAAGCAGTGTTCAGGAAGAGCAGTCAAATGATAAGCAGCCATAGATTAAAAATCAGCTTGTAATTTTTTTCTTCTGAATATTGTCTCCACAGAAATGTAATTTCTGTTTATAAGGACGTACATAAACATCAGGTCATTCTATGAATAGAGATGAAGGTGCTACTCAAAGTTAAACGGGTGAATAATTTGAAATAGCATCATTAAATCCCCTGGCCATATAAATGGAAATGAATAATATATTGCTTTAAGTAGACTTCAGATCGCACCTTTTCAATATATGATTTCATTCATTCTATGTTATACACATCTGGATCCTGGAATTTCAAATTGCACTTGTGTTCTGCTCTGAATCCTTCAAAATTAGCATTACATCTTTGCCCATCAAACACAAAACGTCATGAAAAATTCAAAATGTTTACACAAAGCTTATTTCAGTCCCAAGAACATGGTGATCCCAGGGTGAACAGAACAGTCATGTAAAAAAAAAAAAAATTATAGTGAAAAAAGTAGGGCACGCACAAAAAAATCCAGCAGGTTATATCACTTGCTTTTAAAACCATATCTACTCAACCCAAAATAACGGACATTACTCCAATCAAACAAGAATATACATACTCTCAAACTCACACTACCACAAAATTTGTGTTAGTAGACAGTGTATGGTGAAAATCTTATATCTTACAAAGTCTAGTACTGCAAACAAGACAATGGCTTTGATCCTCGCGATATTGAAATATTCCTATTATTTTTTATTTAATGTACATTCAAATCTTTGACACTTTGTACTAATAGAGCAAGCTCGTATTGAACTTCTATCTTATCAATTGTGATTTACTTGTTGGGGTTGTTCCATTTGTAGGTCCCTGTGAAGAGGAAGTTATTCTTTTTGGCCATCTCGTCTGCCTCTGCTGGCCCTCGGCTGCAAAAGAAGTGAAATCATTGAAATGTTATTGACCATAAAAAACTTGTGGCAATAATTTCTATTTTTATTTTATTTTATTAATGGTTTCATTTCAATTTGTGAATGGCAGCTAAAGGCTGTATTGCTCACAACTTAGACAGTATGCATTTTAAACATAATAAGGATACATTCAATAAAATAACATGTACAATAAAATATATGAATATATGAAATAAGACAGCAATATAGATAATGAACAGTTGTCAAAGATGTGGTATTCATGTCAAAAAATATATATTGGACAAGACAAATCCAATATTGTTTACTTATTAAGTTCAGCATATCCTGTATTGGACGAAACACAACATCCAATATTATCATTATTGTTATATGAAAATATGCAAGTACTTCAGTCAATTGCCACACTTCAAAAATAACATCTTTAAAGACCTATTTAAAACACCTATTTAAAGTCTCTGGAAACTTAGTGTTTGATCCATTATTTTCTGCCCATTGCAGGCTTAACAATCATGGTCAGTTGCGTAAATACATGGATACAACCAAAATGGATAAAGGTGCTTACCCTCCATATTTGTATGGGATTGGTTTGGGTTTCTTGGCTTCAATCTCGTGCAGGACTGGTGTGAAGATCCTCCAAGCTTCAGCTAACTCATCATTCCTTACAAAGTGGATCTGACTTCCGCAGAAGACGTCCAGGATAAGGCGCTCATAGGCATCAGGAAGGGGAAGATCCTGTAGTACAAAGCAATTTGATAAAAATCAGAGAATATACCTTTTCTCTGTATATTTCAAAGCAAGTCCTGTATGTTACCGACCAAATTTTACTACATCTGATCATTGTATTAAGTTAATAGCCCTGCTAGAGCCGAGATCAGACCAAGTGTGAAGTGAAATGATACATTTGATGTCAGTTTATCAGTTTATGTTAAGAACTCCAGAATACTTGGTAACGTATGGAATACCAAATGAAACAACAAATTACTTGGACTTGTCCATTACTCTTTCATCCTCATGATCTTCATTCTGGATCTATTAGCAATGAAATCACGCGAGGGACAAAATGCTGAAGAGAAAGCAGATGTAGATTTGGTAAATAGCAAAGTTACTTTCACCCTTTCTTCCATACAACTTTGTGTGCAAAAGACAGGTTTGGTTTCCTATGTTAAAAGCCAGCTGGGTCAATCCCACAGACATTACACTAAAATGAAAATAAACCTGTCGTCTGTGAATGGATGTACAGCGTGTACTAATGAACCTCAAATCCTGGCTCTCTTAGATCAAAGAGGACAAGGAATTTACACTTTAACACCTAATCAACCATGCTGTAAGCAGAAAACAAAACCAAACAAACAAACATAAAAAGCCCACGTAGCACAATCTTATGATTCTGATATTTCGCTATTGATGTCTTTCCTTAGTTTTTACCACATATTTTCCGCTGGCAAGTTATAATATGCAAAAACAATGTCCTGTTATACCTCAGTCAAACCAGTGAGACAGACGCCAGACAGACTACAGATCGATGACAAACAATTGTAGTACCCCCAATGACCAAAATCTGTTGGTTTGGTGGTGTGACTGAGGAACTGTCAATAGATGACAACATACAGAATGCTCCTAGATGAAAATCTTCCATACCTTGTATCTTGATTTGTAGGTGAGATCAAGCTCAGTCTCTTCGACACCGAAGGCCATGCCTGGTTTCTTGGTCATGAGTTTAACATAGACAGCCTCGTTGGGTTGCACCCTGATTACCAGTTCATTACGCATGATGTTACCAAAGATATCACCTGGCACCTCCTTGAATTGGATCCGCACCTCGGCTTTCCTCTCATTCAAGGCTGAATAGAAGAGGAAGAAATGTAGGATTACTCATACATGCATTATGGATGCATTAACTAAATACATTTCTACATCAGTCTCACCGCCAAACCAACTACAAACTCCAAACTGACTGATTCTTGGCCTTTTAATAGGGGGATTCTTGTTTGGTCTGTTATTGGTCTGTTGTTCTTCTGCCATTGGCCTTGTTGATGTGAATGAGGGTTTCAAAGTTAACTTAAGCATGATGTTGTGCATGCCCCCCCCCCTTCCCCCTCCTCAACAAAACCACAGTATCAACATAAACACAAAATCTCGGGAAATTCAAGTACTAAATCACTCTTCAGTGAGATTTAAACAAAGCTATGGACGTGACTATTTCTAAAATATTGTTTATAACTATATATGGAAATAAAAGATTTGAGATTAAAAAGTACAAGTCACGGAAAGAAAAAGAAGTCCATAAAGTCCTAGTGATGCTTTTTAAATTAAGGATGAGGAATAAGGGGGAGGAAGCATTTGCAACTATGATTTATTGAGGAAAACGGCTATACTGACTTACCTTTTCCACATTTCAGCATGAAAGGCACACCTGAAAATGAATGAATATGGATAGAAAACAAAATTTAATGACCAAAAATCAACGACACATAACACATTTCATATATGGATATTTTGAGTAGCATCTAGTCTCTAACCCCACAACAAAAGCCATCTATAACCAACATTTTTGTGCCAGATAATCTGGCCTTTGGTGGGTTTATTAATTTTAAATGCCTCTCTGATGCAGAAGAAATAACTGATAAAGTCACAAAAGATCTTGAAACTGAACAATCACATAAGCCAAAATACTTTTCAACTCTTATTCACTGTTACCTTAACATTGTTTAATACCTACTATACCATGCATTTCGCATTTTGTATTTCATAATTCTAATAAATAGAGTACAAGGTTATTTGCAAGAAAGATGGCCCTTTCAAGTCAGTCACTCACCATCCCATCTCTCGTTCTTCACCGTGAACTTGGCGAAGGCAAATGTGGGTGTGGTTGATCCCTTGGGGACTGTGGAGTCATCTAGGTACCCCTCCTTGGCATCACCTTCTCCGTCTGGGTCTCCCTCATACTGACCTAAGACCATGTCATCGACGGTCAGAGGAGAAATGGCCTTTAGTACCTTGACCTGTGTACCAGTAGAGTAAATAACAGCACGCTCATGAATCAGATATTTAAAATGTTTCATCAATGAATACAACCACAACCAAACCATAACAGCTTACACGCTTTGTTTGATTGTTTGTTTTTATTGTTGATAAGGCCATTAAACAATAGAGAAGACCAATTATGAATTCATGAATTTTATGAATTACCTACCAAAAACCGATTTGTATAACTTTGGAACACTAAATTCTTGCCCCCGCCCCCACATACACATTTGCATGTATGCCCACATACAAAAAAGAGCCATACAAATGGTTACAGATTAAAAAGCTTTTATGGGTAAGTAAGGGGGCAGAGAATGATTTCATATCAAGGCTAACATGGAAGTTAATTCAGAATAAAAATGTGTGTGCTTGAGTGTGCAGTGGCCAGTCTACAAATAATGTGCTTTTACCTTTTATATAAAGTGTACTTTCATTTATTTAACAATACTTCTTTAAAAAAAAGTTAATATCAGAAGGTAATATAGTGGATATAATATGCTGGCACAGAACCCCTATAGAGCAGGATATTTCATGATCATTAATCCCTAAACAATGTAAACACTTTTCCCTGTGTCATCTCTAACACCAAGAATAGAATAATTAGATTCACAAAACATCCCGGCCTTTTCAGGGTCAAGATCTGAGCTCACCTTTTCATCCCTGATGTCCTCTGCTCCCGTGGATGCAGGTTTCTCCATGGCAGTGAGACACAGGATCTGAAGGAGATGGTTCTGCATCACATCCCTGTGGACGAATAAAATAATCAAACGTCTTAACTCATAGTGTACTAAGGGCCTGTGAGACAATTACAACATAAAACCTACAAGTATACACGTACGTGTACATCTAATAATACCGGTATAGAGAATGACAGTCTACAATTGGATGGGTACATGTTACTGTATTCATGTTAGTAGGTCTAGAGGGGAAGAGAGAAAGGAGATTGAAATTAATCAATACTACAGATATAAGACACTGGACAGGAGCATGTTAGATACAACAACAAAAAAGTGGGCACCATACTAGATGGACAGGTAAACTTTAATAATAGTAGTTTTTAAAATAATCCCAATATTGTCAATTTATGAAGATGCTTTTCCACTGGGTATGAAGCACTTTTGAGATGTCATCCATGTGTCAACATTGCAGTTAAAATATATACATGTACAAGTTATCAAGCAGTGACAGTGTTTCTTCAGTGGTAGCACAGAACACAAACTAGTGACAAGATAGGTTTTTAGTCTATTTGGATTGTTCCAATGATGGTAATGATTTTCGATTGACGATTAGAGGGATTTCACTTACCTGATGATTCCGAACTCGTCAAAGTAGCCTCCCCTACCCTGTGTGCCGAAAGGTTCCTTGAAGGAGATGACAATCGAAGCGATGCTGTCTCGATTCCAGATCGGGCTGAACATACGATTGGCAAATCTTCAAGGGAAAACCATTTGAGAGAACATGTAATATCTTTTTCTTTAACTGATTGCATTGCTACATTTTACTACATGTAATTAGAGAAAACTTCGTGAAATTTTTTTTAAAGAGGCTTTTCCTATTTCATCTGTCGTTTTTGCTGATTTACAGACAAGAGAGGATATCAAATGCTAAATTCTCAACATTGTTGATACACACGATCAATCTTTCATATGGTAAAAAATGGTAATAAACTATCAACTGTATCATATGATTGTCCAATAAGCATGAACAAATCTCTACAAAATACAAAAAGGATCACTATGATTTTAGTTCTTGTTGAAGTAATAGTTAATGAACGATGCACATATTGTACAACCAGAGCTTTGTTAAGATGAAACATTTCCACCTTATTAAAGACAGTAAATTTTGCTGCAAAATCCTATCAAAAAGTGCAAAAATTCAGTGTTGCATGGTCTATTGGTTCATTTATTTGAAAAATCGGCTGTTAAAACAGCACGTAATTTCGTACATATGGGACTCCCAACGGTACAATGACTAGATCTATACCAGTAATGGTACAGGACATTTCTAGATTAACTCCACACATCTTACTGACTATTTCATGTTGCATTGTTGACATGAAGTTTTGTCGATCTCGCAAATAAACTTCATTACCTATTTTTAACAAATTCTACCGGTAGATCTAGATTTAAGTCTGTGCTATTGCATTGCTAAAAGAAGGGACCGTTACGGAGCTACCGCGCAACACAAATGCGCATCCGGACGAAGTCTGTTTTCTTACTGTTTTCTTCGTATCCATTTCACGCAGTTTCGTAGGTCGGGGTATAAATAGGATACCAAAACTGCCTGCGATACAGTACTAACTTCAAAATCAATGAAGATTTGCTAAATTACGATCAATTTTGCGGTAAACTTATTTTTTTACTGTGAATTTTATAAAAATATTGATGAATTTGGTATCAGTTTGTAGAATAAATTTTCTACAAGAAATTTACGATAATTTTGTTTGGTCTGTTTAGTTTTTTTTCCTTCCATTTAAAATTTTTTTATTTTTTTTGTTATTTTTATTTTTTGTTAGTCAATGAAATGTCAAAATCGGGGGTGCGGCCTATGCGGCGCTGCGGCCTTATCGCCGGCAAATATGGTAATCATTGTTCTAGTTTAGTCTGCAGGCATAGATTCCTATCGACACTTAGACACAATTGCAGAAAGCCTTGAGCCCAACCTAAATCTCATAGTTTCTGGCTGTGTTAACATTGAAGGAGCAGCTATAGTACAGAGCCTTTGTGCAGGAGACCATATAGTCTACATGATCTCACAATACAGACGCTCTTTTACGCAATACGACTGGCAAGGGTCTGAGCCTGTAAACTAATTCTTGCTCACCTCAGCACCATGAGGTTTTGGACCATCTCTTTGCCGAGGTAGTGGTCGATACGGTAGAGCTGCTGCTCGTTGAACAGGCCAGCAAGGTGAGTAGACAGCTGAGAGGAGGATTCAAGATCACGTCCAAATGGCTTCTCAATGATTATCCTGGTCCAGCCACTAATGATTGAAAAAAAAAAGCAAAGTGGTCACATCACTTGTAATTATAACAGATGTCTTTCGGTCACTTACATCCTATCATATCTTCAATACTTCTAATCTATCTACAACAATGTACACTGTATGGAAGTCTAAATTCTTTCTAACACAGTATTCCAAAGTAAATTTTGTACGCCTTGTCACAAGAATTTGAAGACTAATTATTCTTCTCATAATGGTTTCTCTAAACTACCTAAGCTGGTGCTGACACTATATTAAAGGAGGGTAATCATCATCATCATCATCACAATCATGTACACCCTCATCATTGGTCAAAGTCACATCAATATTACTATTGCTATCATCACTGTCAGCATCATCTACAGTACACCATCATCATCTACAGTACACCATCATCATCTCATCACAATCATGCTATAAACGGCATAATGTTGAACATCTATGAATGATGTAACATCAACTTGCACAATTTTGTCCTTACCGGTAATCATCATGATGTTAAGTATTGTCCAATAACAAAATAAACTAGATGGAACTTCAACTGCGCGCAGTCGAAAATGATGCCTCCGCCATAGAGCAATTTTACAAACCAAAATGGAAGCAATTTTTAAAATTCAAGTTTGATTGTAATCCATCTGTTGGTTCTAATGATAACGCGATCACGAGCTATTTTGAGATACATAATGAGCCCTGTGACCTTTGACCTCGTGACCCCAAATCTAATCAGTTCATTGACTCTGCAAGATACATACATGACCCAAGTTTGGCGGTAATCCATCAATCGGTTCTTGAGATAACGTGATCACAAGCTATTTTGCATACATAATGAGCCCTGTGACCCCAAAATCTAATCAGTTCATTAGCTCTGCAAGATACATACATGACCCAAGTTTGGCGGTAATCCATCGATCGGTTCTTGAGATAACGTGATCACAAGCTATTTTGCATACATAATGAGCCCTGTGACCTTTGACCTTGGACCTCGTGACCCCAAAATCTAATCACTTCATTAGCTCTGCAAGATACATACATGACCCAAGTTTGGCGGTAATCCATCAATCGGTTCTTGAGATAACGCGATCACGAGCTATTTTTGCATACATAATGGGCCCTGTGACCTTTGACCTTGGACCTCGTGACCCCAAAATCTAATCAGTTCATTAGCTCTGCAAGATACATACATGACCCGAGTTTGGCGGTAATCCATCAATCGGTTCTTGAGATAACGCGATCACGAGCTATTTTTGCATACATAATGAGCCCTGTGACCTTTGACCTTGGACCTCGTGACCCCAAAATCTAATCACTTCATTAGCTCTGCAAGATACATACATGACCTGAGTTTGGCGGTAATCCATCAATTGGTTCTTGAGATAACGCGATCACGAGAACGGGACGTACGTACGATGTACGTACGGACGGACGGACAACCAGAAAACATAATGCCTCCGGCTACGTTGTAGCGGAGGCATAAAAATAAAAAATAAAGAAACCCCTAGAAAACTATGATGATCAACGGTAATCCCTTTCGATCTCTAATTTTGAATATGTTGAATAATGTTGTCCATAAATGTCTTACTTCTCTGCCATACATGCTGTCTTGATGTGTGCCGTAACATCTTTGAAGACAGAGGGGGGAAGAGCAAGATAGAAGAGCCTGTTGGCTTTCTGTCCTTTCTCTATGGTTTTCAGGACATCATTGAGGTGTTCGAATTCTGCAGCATCGGTGTAGGATCCCTTGACGTATCGGTTGGCCTTGAAGAACTCATTCAGCTTCTCCTCCTGGCCATCCTTTATCTGAATAGCAGAAACAACAATATGTTACCACTATTTATTCATGTTACCAACATTTTATTTAAAAAAAATATTTCTAAATCTGCTATGATGGCTTTTTCGTAATAGCTCTGAGGTTCACTGGGAAGCTAGTCTTTGACATCATGACTTTTGATGACTAAATAAGTCCAATCCTTGAACAACAGATCCTTGTACATTTTGGCTAAGGAAAAGCCTCGAATGAAGGGGGGGAGGGCTCTGATGAACTTTAGTTTTTCTCCATCTATGCTTTTCCTCTACGATTGTTTATTACACAATGCTGACCACAAAGTCAATTAATTAAAAAAAAAAAAAACATAAATAATTTCGGTAAGTGGCGCCAATGAGCAGTACTTCAACAACTAACAAAGAAATTGAAAATACAATAAATTGCAGTAGAAATTGGTCACTAAGGAATTGGGTTAGATAATGAATTGTACTATGCAGTCCTTAATCAGTGACACCAGAGACGTAATCAACCATTGACAAACAAACAATGTTGGAGAATTTATATCTTCCTCTCGATACTTGTATTCAGAGGGCAAATGACTCTCAAACTTCAGAATGGCTATTAATTTTAATGAAAGCAATAGCAGATTTTTAAAATTTGTATTTGTTTGTTTTTATAATATAAAAACAATGTTGTAAAGAGCTGGGGTGATATTCTGAAAATCTATATTTTATGTTAGCAAAACAATACCAATTGTCATACAAATTAAAAAAATAGGACAAGCCATTTTTATTAGTGTCTGCACAAAGATGACAGAGTTTGCGTAAAGTTTAAAAGATATGTATGCAAACCACCAATGGTAAGAGTTAATTCAGTGCAATTTCAGCTTAAGACAATTGACATTGTTTCCCCTCACATAAGAGATAACAGTTTTCAGACTACAGCCCCAGACACACAACAAAGACCAGGGGCGGTATTCTGAACATTGTTGTATCTTTTGTGTTATCTTTTGTTGTATCTTCCAGAGATAACACAGCGCTAATATTGTTGTAAGTTGGTATTCTGAAAATCATTTTATCCCTGTGTTATCTCTTGAAGGACCGCCTCTATCTTATCTTTGAGTAACTTTGACACGCCCATTTTTATGGACCCTACCAATCAAGATCTATTTTATATAAGCATTATAAGTAGGTCAACCAATAGGAATACCTTTTGACATATCTGAAGATGCGCCAAGCGCATATAATCTTGGGCGTAATTAGTTAATTGAGCGCTTATTATGCGCGTCATCATATGCGCTGTTGCATGTGGATCATGAAGACAAGTCACGCTTTCACTTAGTGGTTAAGAAACATCACAGAGAAGAGAGCATTAAAATCGTCATATCGTAGCATGTAATTTCTTTAAAAGTTCTCATCTGTGATATCTCCGGTCAACACTCAATCTTCTTCTAACTTGTCTATTGGCATGACGTTGGTTCTGGGCAAGGAAGCTTGTCGCCATTTTATCACCACGGAAGATACAACAACCCCCTACCTGAGGATTAGGCGCCATTTTATTAATAATACGCACAATTACAAGCGCACAAAAGTATGAGCGCAGGCGCTGCCAAAAAGATGAGAGAAAAGATACAACAAAAGTTACAACAATGTTCAGAATACCAACTTTATCTTATCTTCAAAGATACAACAATATTAGAGATAACACAGGGTTCAGAATACGGCCCCAGGGACCCGTTTCACAAAGCCTTTTTTCAATGACAAATGACAATAATCAGTGACAATTCTGATGATAACCAATCAGAAGCAAGGATTTCACTAGCTTATAACAAAAACTGTCATTTGTCACTGATGATAAGTTTTGTGAAATGGGGCCCTGATTTCACTTCCTGAGAGCTCACTCTCAAAATATGAATATAACAGAAGCATACTAGGTCTTTATGAAAAACAATGCATCAAATAATGCATCAAATAAAAAATCTACAGCCCTGTTCATAAAATTCCATAATTTCTTACATGAATCCAGCAGGCTTTTAAAACCTTATATCAATATATTACAAAAATGATGTACATGAAACTGCATGTGATACATGAATCTATGTGCACTGTACTGATTGAATTATTGCTCCATAATTCAATACAACCCTTATTTCCACAACATTACCTTACATGTGACCAGGCGACAAGGACAAGTAGCGTGATTGATCAAACAATGCTTCTTTTGACGGTGCTCAATTATGGGATAACAAGCTTGCTTTTTTGACCCAATTTCTCTGACATTATTATGGTTGACTTTACCCACCCAATGACAACCAATCAACACATTGATGAATGGAGACAAGTGTGAATATCAAGGCTACATTGAACTACCTGCCATTTCTTTTCTGTTCTTTACTTTTTTCTTGTTATCTTCAGTAGAAAATTCTTGACATTAGATTGAGATTTGTGACTTTTTTAACTCAATATCTTGAGTGGACAAAGAGAGGGGAAATAAGAAAGAAAGATAGAAAGATAGAGAGATAGAGAGATAGTAAAGAAATAGAGAGATGGGGAGAGCAGAGAGAGAGAGAGAGAGAGAGAGAGAGAGAGTAGCAAGTAGCTTCTTTTGACGTGCTCAATTATGGGAAAACAAGATTGCTTTTTTAACCCAATTTCTATGACATTATCATGGTTGAATTTACCCACCCAATGACAACCAATCAAAACATTGATGAATGGAGACAAGTGTGAATATCAAGGATACATTGAACTACTTGCCACTTCTTTTCTTTTTTTGAAGATGAAAAAAAAATCAAAAAGTAAAATTATGAAAAAGGCCTGGATAGGCGTAGAGCGAGGCAAAACTACTCGTTATCTTCAGTAGCCAATTCTTCACATTAGATTTTGAGATTTGTGTCTTTTCTAATTCAATATCTTTAGTTGACATAGAGAGATAGAATTAAGAAATGGAGAGATAGAGAGATAGAGAGATAGTAAAGAAAGAGAAAGATGGGGAGAGCAGAAAGAGGGAGAGTAGCAAGTAGCTTCTTTTGACGGTGCTCAATTTTGGGATAACAAGGTTGCTTTTTGACCCAATTTCTCTGACATTATTATTGTTGCCTTTACCCACCCAATGACAACCAATCGACACATTGATGAATGGAGACTAGACAAGTGTGAATATCAAGGCTACATTGAACTACCTGCCATTACTTTCTTTTCTTTTCTTTTCTTTTTTTGAAGATGAAAAAACATCAAAAAGTGAAATGATGAAAAAGGCTTGGATAGGTGTGAGCCGTGGTATGTAGCTTCACCAGAGCTGACCACCTGTTTACAATAGAACATACAATACCAACATAGGAGTTGCTATGTCAGACGCGCTGTAGCATCACCAGGAAAAGAAAGGTAATGTGGAGGTATTGTATGAAAGAATGCAATTCTTTTGTGAGCATGTGCTGAGCTGGGGGAAGTTACATACCACTGTTTCTTGTTAGCTCACTAATGATTGACAGATGATGTCACAAGATGAATGAGATCTGGAGCATTTTTTAGGGTGGAGCTTAGCAGGTCTGAGAAAATTAATTTTAAAAATATTTAAAAATCTATGAAATATATTTAGATCTTTGAATATTAAACAAAATATGAGTTGTATGCAGCCCTGCACATCAACAGGAATCAACTTATATTTCGATGCCACCCGTCCTTTAAAGCCTCCACAATTATACATACCTTCATGTGCGGTGTAGCTCTCTTCCTAAGCTCATCGATGGATATGACGGACCTAGCGTATCCTACAAACGTCGTCTTCTTAGGAAGAAGGCCATCCTTGAACAGCCACCTGTAATGATCATTGACGGAACATCCCTTAACTATGAAATTCTGTTCTTCAAACAGCACTTTATATTTTTACATCAAGAAACATTCTGAAGCTGAATTCAGCCTTGTCAGTCATGACATTGTAAACCAGCTAATAAAACTGCCAAGGCAAACAAAAAGCACTTTTGGCAAGAAGGGGTAAAATTTAAAAAACAGCTGTGTCGAATAAAGGCATCTATCACGTTTGTAACAAGGTACAGGAATGTAAGCACACTACCCGTATAATGTTATTTTGCAATGTGCAGCATTTTGTAAGCCTGTATGAAGCTTTAAGTGACATGGATGACAGATTGATTGAAAGTTATAACATGTACATTATGCCTCTACATAAAGTCAGAAATCATTCATGCTCAACCACATGCAAAGATGATAATATGATACAATGATTTTCAGATAGACCAACGCATGTCTCGGAGTGATCTCATTTCACTCTACATGTATCCCATGATAAGTTCAATGTTACAGAGTTCTGTGTTCATTCATATCACACACTTATAGATTAACTACTGCAACAACAACAAACCAGATAAATATCCTACCCTAACTTTTTTTAGTTATAACTTATCATGGACAGGCTTTGGATTTTACATGCATTCAGAGTGGATATATTAGTTTATTTTTAGCCTGTTTGCTGACTTTATCTGTTTTCCTTCAAACAGAGAAGAGACAGATGATAGGGTTAGGTCTAGACGCTTTACCTAGAATAATAACCATAACTCAATATCATAATGAGTGGTGATTCATGCAAATCTATGAATTGCTATTGTGGCATGGGAGAAATAAAGAATGATCAGGCTTAAAATACAAAAATGCTCATCTCACAATAATTTCAGGTACAGGGGCCCCTAAGCTATCATTCATCACACATTCACACATGGATTATAACCTATTCAGCTGAAACTGAAAAGCCCCAACAAATACAAAGATTAGGGGCATTCACACTCCCAAGTAAAAACAATTGGTTTTTCTCACATTCCTGAGTATTGTCAGAAGTTGCTAGGCAACTACCCATAACATAAACGAGACGAAAACATCCGAATCGAAAAACCCCTCTCTGGACTCTTGATTGTGGTTTTTGGAATGCCTGCCGAAAATCTACCAGTTTTTGCAGTGTAAATGCACACTCTCGATACACTCGAGAATTTTTCCGGTTTTAGCTCATGTGACTCTTCTCGCTTACGTGCAGCAACAAGTGGCTCAAGCACACAACCCACCCCCAAAACAGAATTAGCAAACACCAATTTTGTTTTTTTATGGCTTTTTCCAGTAGTGCAAATGGTGATTAAAAACTGATGGTTTTGCAAATTGTTTTTTCTGCAATGTAAATGGGCCTATTGAGCGCTCTAAAAATTTGAGTGCATTGCACACAGAGGAATCAAAGGCCTGCAGCATAATATGGAATCATTATACAGCCATAGATGTTTTTTCTACATCCCTGGATATTTAATGTGTGGAGGCAGTAACTCAAACTGAAGGCAGTTGGATGGAAGAGAAACCCGACTGTCAGTGCTACTAAAGCGAATGTTGGCTGAAGCAATTGACTTTTGAGACATGCCGTCTTGATTTAAGAGATGAGGTAGCATCCCGCTGTAGTGTTAGGATCTAATTTCAATCACCTGTGGCAAAACCCCCTCCCCCGCCCCCCCCCACACACACACACGCACCATGGACCTTCGTAGTAGGTCCATGCACACACACTAAGTGCTCTCTAAAGAGGAGGCCATACAAATTTATGTCTGTCCTCTGCAGTCACTTTTTCCATGAGGGACATGCAATGGATGTACAGTAGACCTCTTCATGTGAATGTATTTTTTCCTAGTTCAGCTGTTGCACCCCCTCACAATCACACATCACTCTCCTCTAAATAGGAAGGTTGTACAAATTTGATGTTTATCCTCCGCAGTTACTCTCTCCATGAGGTACACACAACTGATGCAGACCTACATTTAAAATGCATTATTTCCTCGATAAAAATCTACTTGGTTAGGTTTTCTACAAAATGACTGATGGGCGGTTATTCAAGCCTAATGCTGAAAAATGGGTGGTTCGTGCATGCAGCAGCATGGTCCAATGAATGAGTGCTGTTGAAAGCTTTTAATGGCTTTTCGGTTGAGATGAATTTCCTACACTTTGCAAGAAGTCTCCATATTCAGACTTCAAATAATGATCTAACACTAAAAAATAAGCTTCTATGAAAAGGAAGATATTATTAAAATTTGATATCACTTATTTTTCTAAAATGCTCTTATTTTCTATCCCATGTTAAGCTTCATCTAATCTTCATAGAAACAGGAATTCTATTAGTATTACCCTGGCTTTAGCCTTGCTGCCCAGCCAAACGAATTGTATTACATACATTACATGGGTATATATGCAGGATAACTATGAACTGGTGTTTCAAACATTGTTGAATGATATTTTTTATTATTGTAGTAGAACAAGTTAAAGAGATCATCTACTAGTAGGTCTATCCTTGTTTTTAAACTGACATATGTTTCAGAACAATTGATATAAAAGTGACATACATGTAAAACTATTTAATCATTCTGAGTGACAAATGTAAAAGCAAGAATTATACATTCAGACATAAATCATCAATCATCAAAGAGTCTGAATCTTCAAGACTACATGTACGTGAGATGACAGTGAGGATGAGAATAAGCTGGAGAGCAGTCGAACCAATCTTTTATTATCTGCCAGGCATAAACACTGGTTCACTGATCATGATGGTGGTAGCTCTTTTGCCATTTCAAATCAGAGATCAAATAGCCCGTTTACACCGGGGGGGATTTATATGAAACCTGTACAAAGAAATGCCATATAAGGATTCACAATATGATGAATATTGTACTCACATGAAAACAAAGTTTTATAGAAAGAAACATTGTTATGTAGTACATTATTTTGAAGAGGTCACTTGACGTGACAACTGGTCTGTCCACTCATCAAGTGCGTGCTTATGATAAGCCCTGCCACTTTATACATGTACATGTATGTGGCTTTTGTATATGATATGACATGATTCACATTGGTGTAATGGAACCTCAAAATACATGTTAATTTCAGTTTGTAGGCCATTTAAAACATCATACATTTGACGAAAGGGAGGACGTAGCTCTTCTTCAGAATCCTTCTTCAGAATCCTTCGTCTTTCGCGGCTTTGAGAATTTTCAGTACGTCGCCATTGTGTTTGCGCACGGCCTGTTCTGTGACGTATTGCATGGATTCAACTGCTAATGCATACGTACGTTTCCCTGCTGTAAACTGTAAAATGATCACTGCAGATCACATTGTTTCTCCTGTCGTACTTGTACTTTTTGTCTAGAAATGTCTCCACCTTCAGAGCTGCTACCTATAGCTTGAATATTTCACTGCGATTGTGTTGGTCTGGAAACCGATGAAACAATTTCCCCTTGGTTTTCAAGGAACAATTATTACAACAAACACTTAGCAGTACACCATGTTTGACGTGTATTGCATATAACGCGTGCACCACGCGCTACATCAGTTCTCCTTGGGATATGTCACAACCTGGAAGTTTTGAAAGGAAATTTCGACAAAATGGCAGCTTCCTTGGGGAGCAGACCACGTCGTAAATATAGTGAAGTAGGGTCTCTTTATTGTTCTTGCAAGACGATATTATTCATAGTCGAGAGGTTAATTCCCCTTTAATGATATCTTGTTTGCAATGAGCCTCAAACCTCTGGTTTAACTATACAAATATTTGTTAAGTAATGTTCATACTATAAAAAAATGATTAGTCATTGTATAACTATATGGTATTTTTAAAGCTATACAATCAATTTTGTAAGTCTGAATGAGTGGAGGGGTATAATATCTATGCCTGTGAAACCAGATACAGAACAAAACATTGCTTCATCCATCAACTGATGAATCTGTTAAAGATTTTATAATGGGCAGCTGAATTGGTGCAATGGAAATTATTTCCTACAAAGCTGAAATTGATTTTCTAATGGATTAGAGGTGAATATACTACATCTCTTTGTTCTTTGTATCACACACTCGCAAGAAAAAAAAGGGGGGGGGAAGCATGTATGGGTGTATCATGTCATATTACAATTTTAACTGGTTGATACATGACATTTCACACCTGTATGGATGTGTACCATGCATAATTTGAATGTTATGTTTGTTTGTTTTTCAATGGATAAAACAATACTTACCAAAGTGTTGGGTAGATCTTCTTCTTTGCCAAGTCTCCCTGTATATTGAAGAGTGAATATCATAGATGGAGAAAATATGGACAGAAGGAAAACAGAAACAAAGAGAGAGAGACAAAGAAAAGGAAGAAAAAAATGGTAATATTTTAAAGATACATTCAGCTGATACAGTATGCCTTTAAATATACAATGAGAGATAACATGATAAAATCGACATGTACATATACTAGGTATGCTCCACTTGTTAGATACCAAGGCATCCATAGCCATCCCCTTTATTCTCTCCATCCCACACATGCCCACCCCTTTGCCTTCTCTCCGTCTCTCCCTCTCTCTCTCTCTTTTTTCTCTCTTGCTCTCCCTCCCTCTGTCTCTCCCCTTCTGTCTCACTCCCCCCTCTCTCTCTCTGTATTTCCCTCCCCCTCTTGATCTCCCTCTCTCGCCACCCCCTCTCTCTCTCCCTCTCTCCCTCTCCTCCTCTCTATCTCTCTATCTCTCTCTCCCACTCTATCGATCTACACACATAAATCAATGAATCTAATTCATATGTAACCAATTTTTTCCTGTCTACATAATTATGTCAAATCCTAGCCAATTCACCTGGAAGGCCTTATTAATCTAGAAACCTATTAAAGACTGAATAAAAAATGAAAGGGAATGGATCAATATTGGTCAATGGCATTGACTCGTATATCCTTTCATTACAGCTGGCTTTTATATCCAGAGTGGGTAAACAAAAAATTCACTTTATTCATTTAAGTTGCGCATCATAGATTATTTACTTAAAGCCAAGCAAAACTGGCTACCTATAGAAGTACGGCATTAGCTTAGTCATTTATAATGTGAATAATTTACTATCGTTATCAAAGCAAAGCACAAGCAGTGACTTCAATAGAAATATTACATCAACCCTGAAAGTATTCCAATAAATGAGGTTTGATATGGCAACATCCAAACATTTTAATGATATTTGTATGTACAGTACATGTACATGTATGTACATCAGCAAAATGTAAAAATCTTACTTATCATAAAACATACGGCTTTCATTAGTAACAAATCTAACCCCAATTCTAAAGACAAAAATTATAATGATTTGGCTGCATGAGACAAGACATGTTTGCTTTGTGTGGTCTTTATCTAGCTATGGTTTTATCTACATCTGGATTTAGCAACATCATACACTGTATCTTGCATGACTTGCAAAAAAATCATACTATCACACAAAAGAATTTATTTCAAGACCAGCTGTAATCCACAATGATAAGAGTCATCCTTGATTGAATTTTTTTTCTATTAATATGATTAAATTCTCCAGCACAAGATTTTCTGCCTTATCTGACAAAATGAAGGAAAAAAATTACCAAGTCATTAAAATTTAAAAATCCTTCCAAGCAATGTGATTAGCGATTCTTCCTAGGCAATTTCAATAATTCTTACAAGACATGGGAATACATGTACTGTACAGTGTACCCTCATAAATCATAAAATTAGCAATATTCAGTAAACCCAATCGTAGGAATTTACATACAGTATATACATGAGTATGTATGACATATTGGACATTGAAAATAACTCAGAATGTTGAGCATTTTTTTTCTTCTTCATAACGGTCAGAATTTGGTATGTACATGTAGGCGTAGATACATTAAATTGTATCATAATGTGAAAGAGGATGTCATTTATGACACACTTCTGCAAAGATTCCCCCCCCAAAAAAAAAAAAATGTGTTTCAAGACAAATATTGATAAAAGAATACACAATTTGGGTTTTCTGTTGTACGCAGAATACACAATTTGGGTTTTCTGTTGTACGCAGAAAACCTAAATTTGTTATTCTTCAACAATATTAGACTTCAAACACATTTGTTTTGAAAATCCTTGCAGAAATGTGTCTTAAAATGACATCCTCTTTCCCATTATGATACAATTTAAGTGAAATTTTGCCATCAAATTTTGGGGGCTCCCAACACTGATGGGCTTTAACCTTAAATACTAGTCATGGCTACATGGGGCAATGTTAGTGAATAATACCATTAATGACAAGGTTTATCAAGGCCTAAGCCAATAGAGATGAAAAAGTATCATTCGATAATTGGATTATCATCTGGAGTGGAAATGGAATAAATTATCAAATTAACTAACGAATGCACAGCAGAGGTGGCTAAGTACTGTCACTATGAAAATACAAGAAGCTGTCATCATTATCCTCCTCATGAAATGATCATTTACCTTGTGTTCAGACAACCAGAATTAATTGTATATGGTATTAAAATAATTACTCGTTTCCCAGCCTGAACATCGTTTAACAAAACATTATATCATAAAACACATTCAGTATCATTTTGAACAAAAACTTGATAAAGAATAAGGGTCCCCCTTCTGGTCTGAACGTCACATTGCATGGGAATCGTAAAACTGGGCGGGGCTTATCAGGAGAGCACACTGATGATTTGCCAGCTGTAATGTCAACTGACCTCTTCAAAACTAGTTTCTTTATACAACGTTGTTTCTCCAGTCTGTACACTCCTTTTGCTATACGATGACTCTTTATACATTTCTTGATACAATTTGTGTATCGATTTCCTCAAATCTAACCAGACTATAAATTATATGAACACACTTCTGTTGTGCTGCATGAACTGATTATGATTTACATGCACTTATATGTAGTCTTAAAAAACAGGAACATATGTTAGTTCTGAAGTTTTAATGTTGGAGGGGAATGAAGAATTATTAAAGGACTGGCTTCCATTTAGGAATAGGAAATCACCACTAAACCAACAACTATTAGGATTTCTCTGAATTGACTGGAAAAAGCATTAAAATGATACTAATGATTTCTCCCTGAATCAATATTAATCTGGAGTTCTAATGCCTCTTAGAATTGGATGAAATTATCATCCCAAGAGTCCAATTTAAGAGTGTTACATCATAATTTTTGTAAATCTGCACAATATGTACATGGACTGTATGTAATAAAGGATATTGGTACCAAATGATCTTTTTACAAAAAATGGGGTTCTATTGTAATGTTATCCAACAAAAATGCATTGTGGCAAAAATCAAGCTACATGTATATGTACAAGCATGTAGAGGATGAATAAACAATAACTTACGAACTGATAAAGGCCTTCACTGTATAGCGCATTCCATTTTCCATCAACACATATGTAGTAAAAAAATCTATATGTGCTGCAGTAAAGGTGATCTCTTGTTAGAATCAATGTGTCTCTTTAATTTAAAGACAAATTTATGTCTTGACTTCCTTGTTTGCAATGTACTTTTTAAAAGAGTGAAGAAGTAGGCTATATACAATGTACAGTATCACAGGGCATCAAGAAGGGAAATTCCCTCTTGACATCCTCATTCCTTAAAATGGTAACCACTAAAAAACCCCTCTAAAAGCAGGGGTTAGGGGTGATGACACAACAAAGGGTTTACAGGTTTTTAATCTCTTTTTCTTTATAGATAAATAAATAATGGGGGAAAAACATACACAAAAGAATTACAGCCAGAAGAAATCACTTTTGTCTGTCACACATCAACCAGGGTTATCACCAGTGAATAACACCCTTAGTGCAGGAGAGATTTCAGAAAATATTTCCAAGGGCAAATCCCCCCCCCCAAACCAGGACAAGGGAACATACAAACAAGGGTAATGTAATAAACATGACAATGCATTCTTTTAACTGGCAAAATTGCTTTGGTCCTTCAATATCCCTACCATACTCCCATTTCATTCAATGTCATGTGTGTTTTTAAAAAATATACCCCACCCTACCCCTCCCTAATAAGTATACTGATGTTCAATGACATTATGAAAATGCTAAAAAGTGCACTTAACATGACATATGTTCCATTCCCTATTCGTCAAAATGCACGGTGACAAAGTAATTAGATTTGGAGGGTTTGGTTATGCATTTTCAATCTCATTAAGGCAGATGCAATGAGGGAGTTGATTAGATAAGAGCCAGGCACACCGCTCGTGCCAGAGGCGACTTCAACTTGCCGGAAAAAAAGAAGGGAGAATATTGCCAATATCGCAAGGCGAATGCATTGCTCGCCTAGCCTCTTATAATTATCCTTGTCCAGATAGAAACACTTTTTATATTACAAGAATAGGTTATCATTGAATATATGACATTCAAACTCTACCCTTCCATATCCCAGTGATCTATTCTATTTAACTCAATACACTTTTCAAAAGATTTTTAATTGTAATAAATGGTTTTAAAGTGAATTCAACAGCAATGAAATAACTTAAAAGTTTGATAATTCCAACCATTGTTTGGAAGAGGATTTATCTCATGGGAATAATTATCTCTATTTATCCTGTGTTTTGTTTATATGAATAATTAGAAAATCTACCAGTAATTAATAAACAAAGGAAATCAATGTCATGTTGGTTTAAGTAAATGTACACTGCGGAAGATGAATCCAGCTCAAAATAGCGTCCAACAAACATGTTTTTGATGGTTCCAAGAATTCAAATCATCATATATTTATCATTTTCTTAAAGGGTGAGATGGTAGATCTAAAGCAGATTCCATGGGTTCAAATGTCCATTGTACAGGTGTACACGCCAAGCTCCCTAATGTTAACTCATCTGGAATGCTAAGCCTGGGATAACTTTGGATTAAACCACTTGGGGAAAGCTTCTAAGAAAATGAAACCGCCTCCAACGAACAGTAAAGTGAGATAACCAACATAATCCTGTTCAAAGCATTTAATCCACAGTGATATCTACATGTATGTATTGAAGGTCTACTAATATGATAAATGTACAATGTGGCATGTTTCATTGGAATGATGTTTTCCAGGAATTATGTCATACGGCACAATATAAACGCACAGCATTAATATATTTTTTTCTTCAATTTTTTTCTTCAAATTAATCTCTATGAACACTGTTGATTAGAGGTATTATTAAAATGAATTTCTATTTATAAGGAATGACTGGTAAAGATGTGATTGATACTTACAGAAGCACCTAAAACAACGAAGATATGATCAACCTCATCTTCCTGATTCATGCTTTCCCTCAGCATGGAAAGACCACTCTCCTAGAGGACAACAGAAAACAAAAAGAAATATACATTTTAATTTTTAATCATGTTTGTACAAACTGAGTAAACAAATCAATGTTCCCAGACTTAGAATAAACACACATTGTATATACATATAGGCAGCAGCATTTTCCTTTTATCTTTTGAATAAAGAATTTAGGGAAGATGTTATTAAATATATAATATTGTATGTTTGGAGCCAGAAGGGCATTAACATAAACTCATACTTTTACTTTTATATTGAACACCCTTCTGGCTTCAAACAGACAATATCTTTTATTCCATCTGTAAGTACACCAGTCGCAGAACAATTTTTAAAAAATGTTTTATTTAGAGTCACTTCTTTTAGAGCCTCACATCTTCATGTATAAAGAAGTATAAAGATAATGTACAGGAATATTCTTCTATTCACGCTGTACTGTATTTGACTTTCTGAATGAGTCTGTTCCAGAAGACTAAAACGACTAGGTAAAGATTCAGAGTGCTGTCCATCAATCATTTCTACACTGTAATCAACACACAAAACAAATTTATTTCACACCCCCCCCCCCCAAAAAAAAAGCAAAATACTTTGTGGCATTTAGCTACACACATGTCCCAAAGTACATGTAGATGCACTTTGGGCATGTAATTCATGTGCACATGACCAGATGTTACCAATAATTTTAAGTCACCAATCTATTGCCATGTGGCAGCAATTCTGTATTCAGTTTAGAATTTTAGATCATGTAATTTCCTTCTAAAGAGTAAAGATGACACTCAAGTTAATTGGACCAGTTTCTGCAGGCTTTGGGGGTAAAAAAAAAAAAACCTGTTTATTCAACACGCTCAGTGATGAAATGTTGGCATTGTTAAAAGGGAATATTTAAAAACTGACAGGGGTTGGATAATAAAACAAACTTTCTTTGAAAACCAAATATTTTTTCTGTCCTTGCTGTGAAAACATCAACTTGTTATCTGTTGTATTTGCAGTGGACAAGTGGACACACAATACTACAGTTATCAGAACAAGACAGGCAATTAGTACCAATTGTAAGAAGTGGGAAAGAGAATGTTTTTATTTCCGATAGTTTATTTTCTAAAGAACGTCTCTCTGTGATTCAGAAACCCCAGAGAGCCCATATGGTAAAATAGTTTGAGAATATTTTTTTAATCACACAATAAAATTACATGCAGATGTAGAAAAGGTGCTCTGATGTTTGCTCCAGTGACAATTTGTCAAAGATATAGAGTTAGGGTTGCAATTACGTTTTACTTTAAGTTTAGGCTTGGGGTTAGCTTTAGGAATAGTGTCTGGCTCAGGGTTAGGCATTTAATTAGTGTATAAAATCAACTAGTTTGCATGCATAAACTCTTTTCACTCGTAAAGTATAATGGAGGGTCTGAGCTAGGATACTAATACAGAGACCACACTCAATATGCTCTGTACTGTAGCCGCTCCTGACAGCCAGAGACTGACAGACAGAGATGGGCTCTGTCCAAGTCTCAAGACTTTATGGAATTTTGTTTTAGAGTCAAATTAGAGTCTGTGCCTGCAGATTAGAAATGTACTGCTGCGCAAATGTCGCAGGAGCATGTATCATACATGTTACTTCACAGAAAGTTATTTCAAACAGTCCCTTTATTCAATCAAGAATATCCATACATGCATTTTGATCTGTAAGCACAAAAGGCAGACCCATAGCACAAAATTCTATCCAGAACATTGGCCAAATGGAACCTTCTCCCCACCGAAGTCAGAGAGTCTAAATCTGTTGACTTGTACAAAGCCAAAATAGAATCCAAAATATCTAGATACTCCTATTGGAGGCCCATCATTAAATTTCCTGCTAACCCCAATTGTGAATGTAGCAACTATATATACCTAGGATTGGAGTTTGATTGCAGTAACCAGCAAAAGCAGGAATTTCAATAATTTTCCTGACCTTTGCTGCAACCCCACAAAACCATAATTTGGCAAATTCATGTCTGAAGTTGAATATGGACATACTGTATGGTGCGTGACAATGCCAAGCAAAAATCTGTTATTGAAAACCAACTCTAGAGTGCTGCTATTTCAAATCAAGAACTGTGCTGTGGTTCATGAATGCACTTTTATTGCATGAGCCAAGAAAGGAAGTGAGGCATTTTATACAGGTACCCTAGATCTTTAGGTTCAGAATTAGACCTACTGTAGCTACGGTAGTATTTATACTAAAATTTGAACATACTGTACAGCGCTATGCCATGATCAAGGAACTGATAAGGGTTTGTGTTGTGCCTTTTAACACGATGGTGCCAGCATGCTTAGCATTAATGTTTTGGGCTCATTTGCATGGGTGCCATTAAAAAACTATAAGTGTTAATTCCTATAAAGCCAGTGAATTAAAAAAAATCTACTGTTAAAGTCTAACTAATCAATTAACTAGGATGAATCCTGAGCCAGGGTAATTTGCCCTACAGAAAAATTCCCTTGTTAGCTTCATTTTGTTATTCTTTTAAAAGCATAATTAATAATACCAAATATGTGCAAAATATAAATACAGATATGAAACTGCAGTTCCAACAGAAAATGGATTTAATATCAAGCAATGAGCTTTTCACTATACAAGGAGCTATTTCTTACTAACTAATTAACTACACATATAAAGTGTTAGTTACCCTGTACCTGAGCAGGCATTTGAGGAAACTTCGGCAAATGCAACTTCATTAACTGCAGTCTTTAACAGTTAGGAAAGAACAGTTTAGGGTTAGGGGCATTTACACTAAAAGCAAAATCCATCAGTTTTTCTCACATTCCTGAGTTTTGTTGGAAGTTGCTAGGCAACTACCCATAAACACTACAAAAAAACTCAACTCAGTGTGGTTTTTTGAAACGCCTGTGTAAAATCCACCGGTTTTTCCAGTGTAAATAAATGCTTGTTCTCAAAAGACCAGTGACTTATTCCGGATTATTGTTATGTGACTCTCCTTCCTTCTATGCTAATGCATGCAGAGCAGCGACAAGTGACGCATTTGTATATAACTTGCATTGAAAGGGTTTTATGTGTTTTTCCAGTAATGTAGCTGGTAGTTTTTTTTTAATTGTTTTTTCTGCAATGTAAATAGTCCTTTTGTTGACATTTAGAGCAGAGGCTGGATTATTACAAGCAATTTCATTTGACGACTAATTTGTGAATTCTCCTACAGGTATCATTCCGTAAAAATCTCAAATGATTAAAAAGAAATACCAGTATTATAATGTATTTATCATATTGAAAATTGGAGATCAAGTATTGACAATTCATAGGATTTTTAGGTACATCAAATCAAAGTCATTTGTATCTCATTCTTTTCTTTTTCAAGATTCTTCCCAATTCGAAAGCTGTACTACCTAAATCTTCACATCTACCATTCAAAAGAACCTTGTGTAATAAGTTTCAGAATGAGTCAACAGATATTTAAATACATACAAAAACACTCTATTTTGGTGAACAATTCTATTCAGGAAGCAAGTTAGAGTGGAGAAAGCTGCAGCTAATAAGACAGTGTGCAAAAGAGCTTACAACATGTAGCATATACTGACCAACCCTTGGACCCTTGGACCTTGGTCCACTACATAAAAATGTAACAAGTAATCTCAGTCTTACAAACACAGTATTTGTCAACCTTTTCATGGTCTGACTTGACAATATGTGCATTCATCAAAGGTTTAGGGTGCCTGAAAGTATATTGTGTAACTTTAGAAAACTTTGAAAAAGACGGTTCTGTAGTAACTTGTTACACAATAATAATTAAGTTGTTTGTGCAATACAGATGTGGCATTCCAATGAATCTCAGTAATACTAACGTAATCAATATTGTAATTTCATTATAAATGACATTATACAATAAGAACTTCATCAAACCAAAATCATTAATATTCTGTCAAATCCCTCCCGAGGTATGCACAGTTATTTCATTAACCATTACACTGTAGGTGTTTTCATTTGATATTTGATAATATATGATAGTCAAAAGGCACAAAGTTTCACCTGCAAGCCGAGTTCAACTTCAAATGAGGTCAACAAGCATCACTTACAGTATCATAACTAGCTAGTAAAATCCATGTCATAACCAACATTTTCCTCAAAACCTCATAAAACTTAAATTTCTACACAAAAGTCACTAAAAATGGCCAGAGAGAGATAGCAAAAACTCACCAACAAAATTTAGGTCAATGACCGATGAAGAAGTTGAGTGAAGAATTAAAATAAGTTTGTAATATTGCTTCCTCGATAGTGTTCACACAAACATTTCCAAAGAGCCAATCAACCATGAGATACCAATACGCCAGGGTCCCTTTCAGATAAATAGCACAACACTTGAACACTACCCGCTTGAGCTGACACACAATGACTTGGCAAATCTGCTGGCATCTATCTTCCTAACTACACACACAGAGAAGGTGGCCTTTTGGACTCCGTACTAAGCAAGTGCACCTACCCAGACACCAAGCTATTCCAAGCTTATCATCTCTATGCCTGTCTTGTCACTCAAATTAGATTATATTGCGTAAATGAGTGTATTATCATTCTGGGCACATAGGAATATTGCCCCTGCCCTGAACGGCCTGTGTGTGTGTACCTGACTTGCACTATTAAAACTGTAAGAGGGTGCTGTTCACATGATTATTCAATACACCATTGTTGCTACTAATATTAATAGGACTGTTAACATAAAATATGTGCATGACACAGCACTTTATTTCATTTTTCATAACATTCACAAAATGTTCTCCTGCTGTCTATTTCCTTATTTGGGTATTTTTTCTGGAAGGAGGGAGTGGAGAGGGGGAGGGAGTGGAGAGGGGAAGGGAAAGGGAGGGGAGGTGGAAGCACAGGAGAAGGGGAAAGAGGAGGATATTGGAGAGTGGTGGTAGTGGATTGGAGTGGGATGGGGAGGGGTATGGGAAGAGGGGTAGGGGGCAGTATTCAGTTATGTGCTGAATTGCCAACTTACTAAAAAGGTGAGCTTGTCGGCACTTACCAAATTATATTTCACAAGTCAAAACAAAGATTACATAAAATCTTCACTTCCCTTTAAATTCCTTTAGATTTAAATCTTCATTAGCTAGATAAAATAAAATACCAATTTATACTGATAAAACAATGTATATCTTCATCATAAACTAGGGGGAAAACATACATTGTAGACTTATCCTCAAGGGGGCCAGGTGTTTTGTTTAATTTGTCTTTCATTGGAAAACAATTGCAGTGACTTTGAAATGGCCACCTTAAAAAAAAAGGGGGGAAACGCTCTTGGCGGTCTTGCCTGCATTACGCAATTCGATATGATGAAAAATTGAGGTTGGGACATTATTTATAGGCAGGGTGCCCCATTAGCAGGCCCCCCAAAATGAAATCCTCTCAATATAATCAGCATTTTGAAGTGAATATTGACTAAGAATCATCAGAAGAATTATTTACTATTATTTGTACCAAGATTGATAACTTTCATGAAATATGAACAAATAACAAAAATTGATTTATTAAATCTCATATAACATAATCCAAATCTACTGACCTAAAATGACCTTTGACCTTGACTTTGTGACCTGGAATTTGTGTCATATGATTTGTGATACTTGATAACCCTTGGGTACAAGTTTCATGGAATTTAAACAAACACTTTTGAAATTATGCTAAAAATTCAAAATCTTGATGTTGATGCCACAACAAAGTCCTGAAATGACATTTGACCTTGACTTAGTGACCTGAAATTCTACTCACATGATTGGGGATACTTGATAAACCCTTTAGTCTATGTTTAATTGAATAAGAACTTATACTTTCAAAATTATATTAAAAATTCAAAAACTTGACCTTTGGTTAAGTTTTGATGTTGATGCCACAACATAGTCTAAGTTTGTTGACCCAAAATGACCTTTGACCTTGACTTTGTGACCTGAAATTCTACTCACATGATTAGCGATACTTGATAACCCTTTAGTCCAAGTTTAATCGAATAAGAACTTATACTTTCAAAATTATATTTAAAAATTCAAAATTTTTTTATGTTGACGCTGCCGCCGGAAAAGCGGCGCCTATGTCTCGCTTTTGCGATACAAAAACTGTGCAGGCCTGTAATAAGATTGTATTATACATGTATTTTTGTGCTGCTTAAATCTTCAAAGTTTCAACTTGTCTGAGTTTTATTATTTATTTATTCGTATATATTTATCTATTTATTAATGTGATGTTTATTAATTAATTAATTTATGATGAGACAGGATTAGGCCTACTCATTTCACCTTTAAAGGTAATACAAAGTTTTGGTATGGGGTCATGAATTTGGTTCAAATAAGCATATTGGAAGCACAATTTTTTACAATATTTAATGATCGTTTTCGCGGTTGAAATTAGAGTCTAAAGTGATGAAATTGTAAATAAACTCTTTATGTTGTATAGCGCCCTCTCAAGACCGATATTACTTTAGCTTTAAAACAATGTTTCTTAACTACCATCGACCAATTTGCTATTCATGTTTGGAAATTATATATCAGAACTGCATATTCCGAGATTTTCATGGTCGCAGCTACCATGGAATGGCCTTAGGCGCTATTTGAAATATTTGAAATTTACCGGCCGGGAGCACGGTTAAATTTTGATTATTCAATTTGCTCGTAAGCAGCAGTGTTTTAGGGGCTAAATTTTTAGTGCTTATAAAACATCCACTGGGGCATCCAAATATATCAAAATTTTACAGAATTATTATCCATCCAATTTTCAAAATTTCCTAAAACTCTGCATTACCTGGTGGTTTCCATGAGATCTTGTTTACAAAACATACACAGAAAATGAGAAATCGCACTAATCTCCTTCTGTATCTCTGAATTTAGAATATTTACTTGAGGCAACTTAAAATCACTTTCTGCCAAGTGTCTGAATATCATCTTCAGAAAAATGTGACTTTGAAGTGTTTCATATAAGAGAAAAATTATCCTGCTATCAAGTTGGTTTCAATCATAGAAGAACAAAAAAAGAGAGATTCCAGGGGAAAGGTGAGGAATTTAAAACAAATCTTGGTACCGTACCAAATGAAACTCCCCATAACAATGTATAATCTTATCATCATTAGCTAGTAATCAGGAATGGCGATCAGGATCGGGGGGGGGGCATATGTCCCCCTGACATTTTTAGATTTTGCACACACAAAAATAAAGAGAAAAACAGTCTCTAGATTATATTAAAGTAAACACCCCAACTTGGGGAAATTTCCTGGGGGATCATTGGACCATATAAATCACTGAATGTACAAGATTTTGTTTCCCCTTTCACTTCGAATTTCAGCAATACTTTACAGCCTTCTTTTGGCTTTTAAACTAAGTTATGGCCCCGATTTCATTAATAGAACCCTCGGCACTCACTGCATCTATAATACCCTACGCATGCATAAGTCGGTATCACGCCGCAGAAACCCGGAAGAACATGCATGCATATTCACGCCATTCCCCATCCCTTTTCTCCGGGCCAGACCAGAATTATTGAAACAATCGATCCACAACACGGGCATACCGGTACCGTAGCAAATTAAAAACACACTACTCTACATACCTAATCAGCTACAATTATTGCACAGTGTGAGAAAAATGTTCGCATCACGAATAGAGATTTCCCTTCACCCTAGCCCTCCACGCGTTTCGTTTTGGTAGTGTGTTCTATTGCTACAACACAAACATGCGGCGCGGATCACTTCCAGTTAAGTTCTGCATAGCATGCATGCAAGCGGCATGAAAGTGAACGGGTAGCTAGCTAGCAGGGGGAATTGAACTGGGGATGTTAGCAGCGCAATTTCTCGCGTATTCTGGCGTATAAACAACTCCCATAAAGCGCAGTGCTGGCCTAGTGCCTGAGCTAGCTAGCTATGAGCGCGGCGCCTGGTAATCCGAGGACCGAGACCGTCAGATCGAGACAAAAGACACACCCACCTTCTCTTCCTGTGAAGTTACCATCTTACAAGCCATGTCATGTCATTTCGTTTTAAATGAAAACATAGATGTTTTAAATGAAAACATAGATTTTTTAAATGAAAGAGATGGTCAACAATTAAAATGGAAATAAGAGTCTAAAATGCGTTCATGTTGTCATATGTTAAATGTTAAAAGTCACACAACAAGTAAAACAGTGTCACAGAGAAACGAAAAGAACTGAATTTGCTAGGAAGTACATGTATTAGACTAACAGTGATGAAGCTAGAAATATAAACCAAAGCGAAGCGATTAGTGCAGCATGCTAAGATACAAACCCAGAGATTCACAAGATCCATTACCCTGCCTTCGTCTGCCATATTCTGTAAAAGTTGATTGACAATCAAGGAAGAAGTATGAGTATATGACCTCTCTGCTTTCACGTCTGTTGCAAAGTGAGGAGTGCTAATTGATTCCAAAAGTCGACCAACACGTACACCAGGAAACAGGAACAATCAGGAAAAAGGATAGAAGAATGGCATCAATGCACCCAAACTGAAACTGTGAACCACCGTGCTAGCTAGTGGATATACAGAACAGGATATTTGTATCCAATTCAATCACTTGTCTCTCGTTTCAGATGAATACACAAACTAAATCAATGACAAGTACGTGGAAGTTAGACGAGGGCAAATTTTACAATGCACTTTACTCTCAGATTTATTTACTCTCGCTGTCTCATTTTTAGCGCGCGGTCGCCGCCGGGTCTTCAAGGCACGCGAGGATCGCAGAGCTTACATGCGCCATATATATGCATGGATATGATAAGAAAAGGGTGTGTCACAGGCGCGGTCGTGACGTCACGTCGCGTTCAGCTCGCGTTGCGCGTCGCGTCAACGAAAAATAAAGGGATGCCCCCGAGATCCGTTTATAAATAGGCCAACTAGGAAAAACAGGGTAAGTGTGTTAATTTGTTATTTACCCAAGAATCGCTACAGACACCGTTTATACAGATCGAGCGGGGTATGATATAAAACTTAAAATTGAACACTTTCCATGATCGATTTATTTCCAGTCAAGACGCGATTGGGGCGGGAGCGCTCACGACACGTGCCCGGCCGGCCAGACTCGATACAACACAATTTCTTTAATTGTTGCTAAGGGTGTAATATAGCCTTTATAGGGGCTTAAAACTTCAACAACAGTTCCTACCACTGCATGGATCGGCGATTTTTTTTTTGGTGTGTGTGTGTGTGTGTGTGTGTCAAGATTTTTTTTGAGGGGCGGGGCGGACCCGCGCCTATTGAAGAAGTTTAACGATCAACGGACATGATTGTGAAGTCAGGATACATACATCCCGCGAGCCTTTAATAAGGCCATTCATGCACTATGCCATGTATCTGGGTCGGGATATAACGATATCCTGAAGAAAAACGACCAAGCTTTTCGAACACTGTTTAAATATAGGTACTATTTTGCAGGCCGGCCAAATGAAAAGGTTAAATTCCAACGGCATTTGAAAGATAATACTAGTTTAGAACTTCCCTCAAAACAAAAGGGCTTGAAAAAAAAAATTTTGTGGGAAAAATACGACCGTTAGTTGTCGAATCGAATTTAGCGATCGCGGTCGTTTAATTTAATAGTCTGATTTTCAGACCCTTGTACCGAATGGTCGTACGTTTTGTGCTGCGCAAAGATTCAACCAGTTAATTTTGGCCATTACAAGAAGTGGGTTATTGATGTAGACAAAATGCTCATGTACCCTTTACAGCTCATTTTATGTATGTTATTACCAAAGAAAAGAAATCAGTCAGTCACTCAATAGTGTCTGACAGTGAAGTCTAGAAAGTAAACAGGTTTCCTTGCATAATTGAATACTATAGGACTGTGCTAACGTTTAAATTTCACAGATGGCTAGGACATACGTGACATATTCTTTTTATCAAGAAAATATAATTCACCACTATCTGACACGATCATCATGGTAAAAAGTTTTCATACATAGTTTTCGTTAATATAAAATTGGTTATCGCAGGAGCTGCTGCAAAGTTGTTACACACCATCATAATTATATCATTTTAATATACACGTTGACAACGAAATCCAAATATTCCGATAGAATTTCGGAAATTTCTACATAAAGAATGTGTGGTAACGTATCTTGTATGCTATCGAAAATCATAAAAACATGGACAACTTAAAAAAAATAAATTAAAAAAAAGAGGTTGTTTCGTTTTATGTAAGTATTGAAATTTGTGAATCTAAACGATTTTTATGAATTTCTCATGGTCAATATTTTGTCATTTTTGCTAACCGATTTGAACACTTCAGCGAAGAATGAAGAAATTAATGTGTGCACTCACTCACCATATCTTTAATATTAAATTTAGAATGTCCGTTGCTTAGAGACACACCACCAACTGGAACAATTTGATCAATACCCAAGACGTCAATATCGCGATTGCCCTCGATCGGTTCAGTTATAATTTTCGTCTGCTCTTCCACCGTATCAGAAGATCTTGATATTGGCAATGACTCTGCACATTTTTTCCGCCTTTTAGTACTTGCACCTATACCCATGTGGATGGAGTGTGTTTTTAACTTCCTCGTTGATAAAGATTAATGAAAGGATATGAAAATAATGCACAGAATAATATGTCTGTCAAACATAATTATGAGATCGACCTTTGGAGTAAAGTGAATCTGAAGATTTCTATTGCTTAGGCGATGAGTAATGATGTTGAAAACCACTCCTTTGTGAAGTTCTTCTTCATGCAAGTTGTGCACGTATTTTCTTCCGTTAGCAAACAGAGTCTGAGATAATAGTTCAAAGTCTAACTCTATAGGGCCACTAGGCCTCACTCACGCAACAATTAATAAAAAGCTATTTATTCTTGAATAATTATTCATTGCAAAGAAACTAGTCAGGGTGTGGGAAACAGGAACACTGCGGCCCTACACAACAACTTTGTTTTTGTCGGTAACCATTGAAGATAACAATGTGATTTTTTTTAATTTTTTTTTTTTTTTTTTTTTTTGGGGGTAGTATTTAAGTCTTTCTATTTCTCATTTATAGGAATTAAAAAAATAAAAAAAATCGGCATGCAAGAGTTATCAAATTTCGTTATTACCTTCCTCATCCAACCCCCGGATCGGTATAAACCAATATTGTGTAAAGTTTACCTTTCCAATACACTGGACATATACTGATTAGTGAGGAATCAATATATATATTTTTAATGTAAATATAATTCTATGAACGTTACCTTTTTTAAAACTAACAACAAGCATACAACCATTATGTCCAAATTCCGGTAAAAGAGTAAAGACAGTGCAGTTTTTTTTTTAAACGTCTCTGATACCCCCATTTACATGCACACTACATATTTATTGAACAGCTGAGAGGAGTCTAATAGAGATGTCATGGGCAGGCGCGGATCCAGGGGGGAGGCCGAGCGGGCCTTGCCCCCAGCAAAAAAAGAAAGAGAGAGAAGGAAGAGAAGGGAAAGAAGGAAGAAGAAAAGAAAGGGAAAAGAAGGAGATCGGGGGAGGGGCCGAAAGGGCCTTGCCTCCCAGGCTGGTGCCTCCCCAGCAAACAAAATAAAGAAAGAAGGAAGGAAAGGGAAATAAAACAGGAAAAGAGGAGATAAAGGGAAGGAAAAAAAGAGGAAGAAGAAAAGAAAAGAAGGGGGATATCAATTGCCAACAAGTTGTGGATCGGGGGTGGGAGGCCCTTGCGTCTCCCCCACACCCAAAAGAGAGAAGGAAGAGAAAGGGAAAGAGGAGAGCTAAAAGGAACGAAAAGACGGAGAAGAAAAGAAAAGGGTGAAAAGAAGGGAGATCAGTTGCGATTAATTCCGCCAACTACGTGTGGATCGGGGGAGGGGGGAGGAGCCGAAAGGCCCTTGCCTCCCCCCCCCAGCAAACCTAAAAGAGAGAGAAGGGAAAGGGAAAATTGCTGAAATGACACAATTTTCTGAGTTTTTTTCCTCAGTTTTTAGTAAATTATACTTTTTTTATGCGTTTGTTGGAAAATAACAAATCCCTAAATTTACAGTCGGGCCCAAAATATGCTTATTTAGAGGCCTACATGTCAGGGCCCGCGGAACTGTGGGGCTTTTTTTGAAAAAGTATATTAAAGAAAAATAGAAAGAAAGAATAGTGACCTGCCAGTGTCACAAAATAATGGGGTATAAAAATATGCTCATCTGACCCAGATTAAATGCCTATAACCCCTGAGCTTCCGGGGGCTCTGCCCCCTTGACTCCACCTAGGGGTCTAAGGCGGGCCCCTGGATGCTCATCTAACGGTAATTTAATGTCTAAAACCCCTGAGCTTCTGGGGGTTCCGCCCCCTGGACCTGAAGCTAATTAGTGCCCTGCTAGTGTCACAAATAAGGTATCAAAAAAATGCTCATTTAACCGTAATTAAACGCCTAAAACCCCTGAGCTTCCGGGGGCTTCGCCCCCTGGACCCCTCGCCAATTAATGACCTACGAGTGTCACAAAATAAGGTATAAAAATATGTTCATCTGACCGTAATTGAATGCCTAAAACCCTGAGCTTCCGGGGCTCCACCCTGGACCCAACCAAGGGCCCCAAGGCGGGCCCTGGATACTCACCTAACCTAATTTAATGCCTAACCCTTGAGCTTCCGGGGGCTTCGCCCCCTGGACCCCTCGCCAATTAGTGACCTGCGAGTGTCACAAATAAGGTATAAAAATATGTTCATCTGACCGTAATTAAATGCCTAAACCCCTGAGCTTCCGGGGGCTCCGCCCCCTCAACCCCACCAGGGGCCCTAAGGCGGACCCTTAATACTTATCTGACCGTTATAAAATGCTTAAAACCCCTGAGGTTTAAGGGGCTCCGTCCCCTGGACCCCATACCAATTATTGTCCTGCCAGTGTCACAAATAAGGTATCAAAATATGCTCATCTAACAGTAATTAAACGCCTAAAACCCCTGAGCTCCCGTCGGCTCTGCCCCCTGGAGCCAACTAATGGACCTAAGGCGGCCCCTGAATATTAATCTGACCGTTATACAATGCCTAAAACCCCTGAGCTTCTGGGGGCTCCGACCCCTGGACCCCACACCAATTATTGTCCTGCCATTGTCACAAATAAGGTATCAAAATATGCTCATCTGACAGTAATTAAACGCCTAAAATCCCTGAGCTTCCGGGGGCGCCGCTATATTGTCAATAAGGTATCACAAAAATGCACATCTGACTGTAATTAAATGCATAAAACCCCTGTGCTTCGGGGCTCTGCCCTGGACCCAACCAAGGGCCCCAAGGCGGGCCCCTGGATACTCACCTGACTGTTTTAAATGCCTGAAACCCTGAGCTTCCGGGGGCTCCGCCTCCTCGACCCC
The DNA here is from genome assembly GCA_037976565.1 of Mesocentrotus franciscanus. Taxonomy (NCBI): domain Eukaryota; kingdom Metazoa; phylum Echinodermata; class Echinoidea; order Camarodonta; family Strongylocentrotidae; genus Mesocentrotus; species Mesocentrotus franciscanus. Next base: position 13,052,060 of record CP137666.1, on the reverse strand, counting down.
ACCAGATGCCCTAAGGCGGCCCTGAATACTTCACTGACCCTTATAAAATGCCCCAAAACCCTGAGCTTCTGGGGGCTCCCCCTCTCCCCTGGACCCCACACCATTATTGTCCTGCCAGTGTCACAAATAAGGTATCAAAATATGCTCATCTGACAGTAATTAAACGCCTAAAACCCCTGAGCTTCCGGGGGCTTCACCCCCTGGACACCACGCCAATTAGTGACCTGTGAGTGTCACAAATAAGCTATCTAGATATGCTCATCTGACCGTAATTAAGTGTCTAAAACCCCTAAGCTTCTGGGGGCTCCGCCCCCTCGACCCCACCAGGGGGTCTAAGGCAGGCCCCTGAATGCTTATCTGACCGTTATAAGATGCCTTAAATCCCTGAGTTTCAGGGGCTCAGCCCCCTGGACCCCACTCCAATGAGTGACCTGCCAGTGTCATGAATAAGGTATCAAAATATGCTCATCTGGCCGTAATTAAATGCCCATATCCCCTGAGCTTCCAGGGCCTCCGCCCCTTGATCCCCGCCGGCGCTTTGCCCCTAGACCCCACGCCAATTTGCGCTACGCTCTACCTTATCACCCACTTTGAAAAACATTCAGCGGCCTGGAGGTAAGAGTGGGGAGAGTGGAGATGCAGATTTTTTTGTCTGCCCCAAAAAAACCGTTTTTGCTCATTACGCCACTGCTGGTCACCATTACGTACCAATATTTGGCTCGCATAATTTCAAATTTGGGCCTCCCCCCCTAAGAAATCCTGGATCCGCGCCTGGTCATGGGTTCGGTCCTTTCATGGTCTTGTCACCCTTGGACAAGTCAGTAGTCTACATCTGTCCTTCTCGACTCCATCTCGACTCCGGGCATGAATAATAATGAAAAGCAACGCATATGCAGCAATCATACTTGGGAATGATGTGGTAATAAAACTTGCAGTGAGCCCTCAGGAAGAGGCTATCAATATTGATGAGGCTACCCTGGGTATATGAGATCATAATTGCCATTATTGCCGGATGGAGGCAGTGAGTGAGTGATAATTTTGAGAAAGAGAGAGAGAGAGAGAGAGAGAGAGAGAGAGAGAGAAGAAGAGAGAGAGAGAGAGAGAGAGAGAGAGAGAGCGGAGAGAGAGAGAGAGAAAGAATGCGGAGATAGATATATAGATAGAGAGAAGAAGAGGGAGAGAGGGGGCCGGGGGTCGCACAGTCGATAGGGAGGGCAAAGGGAGGGAGAGCTGTTGAAAAAGGATTAAAGGACTCAGTTGGGTGGGGAGAGACTGAGCGGATAATGGGAGGGAGGCTGATGTCCAAGTAGCAGAAGCCTAGGGAAGGATGGGATTGGGAGGGGCGGAGAGAAGATGAGCTGGCCCGGGGGAGAGGAAAGTTATTTCCAATTTTTTACATTTCATTTTCAAAGTTAATTTTTTTAAATCAACATCGATGTAGATCTACCATGGTATTATCTATCATACTCATAGTTTGACAGTTAACGGAGACAAGAACAGTCGAAGGGGCTATTTCTCATTTCTACAGTTATATTCGGTATGTACCGTATGATTGCTGCATATGCTCTGCTTTTCATATTATTATCATGCATCAATAAGCTCTCTTGACTGGATTAAGGTCACAAGTCAATTGGACTACTTCTAGCGACCACAACTCAGCGACCACTCGTGTGCACCGAACCGTGACCGCATGATAACAATAGATTTGTGTGCTATGGTGTCTTCAAACCGGTATACAGAAAAAGGAAGTTCTAAGAGGTACTCATCAGATATACACTATACAATAACTGCATACCGTACCGACGGTGGTGTGCGGCGCGCGCTCGTGCGTGAAGTTAGCGACCGTAATGATGAATTACTCACATGAATTTAATGAGGATCTGATATTACAGTCGCTAACTTCACACACGCGCGCCAGCACCACACCGTCGGTATGTATTGTGCAGCGGTTTGCCGTGAAACCTGTGAGAAAGTGTTTATTATCATGTCTTCGTTTTTAGCAAAAATACTCAAAAAATATAAGAAATTCGACACGAAACAGGCAAGAAAGATATAACGACTTTTAAATCATGACCATTATTTGAACAATAAATATTGATGAAGATTCATCCCGAATTGTTAGTCGGTCTACCTCTCTCTCTCTCTCCCTTCTTTCTTTCATTTTCTCTCCTCTCACCCCGTCTCTCATTCTCTCTCTCTCTCTCTCTATTTTCTCCAGACTGTCCTTTTTTCCTCAGCCTTTGTCCCTCCCTTGAGTCCCTTGTATTCCCTGCATGTTCCTCTATCTTTATAAATCTATATAATTTTATATTTATTTATTTTATTCTTTCTTTCTTTTATATCTATACATTAATATATTCCCCTCCCTCTCTCTCTCCCCCTCTCTCTCTCTCTCTCTCTCCTCTCTCTCTCTCTCTCTCTCTCTCTATATATAACCCATTGTGAATGATAAGGGTTCCATGTCATGGCTAACATACAAAACGTATATCTTTCTCCGTTCTCTCTCTCTTTTCCCTCCCCTCTTTCGCTCTCTATCTCTTTCTCCAATTCCTTATAATAGACACCCCATCTTCTTTTACGTTTTCTTATTGTCCTTCTCATTCCTTTCCAGTCGATTTTGCCTATCCTCTCTGTATCTCTTAAATTCCATTATTCCACACATTCCAAGAGAGAGGGAGAGAGAGAAAGAGGAGGTGGGGTCATTTACATTCTATATCCTTCTATATCCTTCAAAATGAGGGGTAAATGTCAAGGCGCCTAAATATCTGGCCGACATTTTTATTCTTAGCTGTTTACATATTCTTAAAGAGGAGATTTCCAGCTTTTTGGTGGTATAGGTCACTTGCCGGAGGAAGATGTCTCGACCTTACTGTTTAACTTTCATATCGGCTCTGTATTCTGAAAATGTACCGACATTCCGTACAATAGCTTCAAATCCCGATTACGCAATCCAAAATGAGATGCTAAATGTCAAGGCGCCTAAATATCTGGCCGACATTTTTTATTCTTAGCTGATTACATATTCTTAAAGGAGGAGATTTCCAGCTTTCTGGTGGTATAGGTCACTTGCCGGAGGAAGATGTCTAGACCTTACTGTTTAACTTTGATATTGGCTCTGTATTTTGAAAATGTACGGACATTCCGCACAATTTTTTTTAGCATCAAATCCCGTTTACGCAATCCAAAATGAGATGCATGACTCTCAAGGCGCCTAAATCTTTGGCCAATTTTTTATTCTTAGCTGTTTACATATTCTAAAGAGGAGATTTACAGCTTTCTGGTGGTATAGGTCACTTGCCGGAGGAAGATGTCTGGACCTTACTGTTTAACTTTGATATTGGCTCTGTATTTTGAAAATGTACGGACATTCCGCACAATAGCTTCAAATCCCGTTTACGCAATCCAAAATGAGATGCATAACTGTCAAGGCGCCTAAACTTTGGCCGACATTTTTATTCTTAGCTGAAGACATATTCGAATAGAGATTTCCAGCTTTCTGGTGGTATAGGTCACCTGCCGGGGAAGATGTCTGGACCTTACTGTTTAACTTTTAAATAGGCTCTGTATTCTGAAAATGTTCGGTCATTCCGCACAATAGCTTCAAATCCCGTACGCAATCCAAAATGAGATGCCTAATTCTCAAGTCGCCTCAAACTTTGGCCGACATTTTTTATTCTTAGCTGTTTACATATTATTAATGAGGAGATTTCCAGCTTTTTGGTGGTATAGGTCACTTGCCGGAGGAAGATGTCTGGACCTTACTGTTTAACTTTAAATTGGCTCTGTATTTTGAAAATGTACGGACATTCCGCACAATAGCATCAAATCCCGTTTACGCAATCCAAAATGAGATGCATAACTGTCAAGGCGCCTCAAACTTTGGCCGACATTTTTATTCTTAGCTGAAAACATATTCGAATAGAGGAGATTTCCAGCTTTCTGGTGGTATAGGTCACCTGCCGGAGGAAGATGTCTGGACCTTACTGTTTAACTTTTAAAAGGCTCTGTATTCTGAAAATGTTCGGTCATTTCGCACAATAGCATCAAATCCCGTTTACGCAATCCAAAATGAGATGCATAACTGTTAAGCGCCTCAAACTTTGGCCGACATTTTTTATTTTTAGCTGTTTCCATATTCTTAAAGAGGATATTTACAGCTTTCTGGTGGTATAGGTCACCTGCCGGGGGAAGATGTCTGGACCTTACTGTTTAACTTTTAAATCGGCTCTGTATTCTCAAAATGCTCGGTCATTCCGCACAATAGCTTCAAATCCCGTCAAGCAATCCAAAATGAGGTGCCTATTCTCAAGGCGCCTCAAACTTTGGCCGACATTTTTTATTCTTAGCTGTTTCCATATTCGAATAGAGGAGATTTCCAGCTTTCTGGTGGTATAGGTCACTTGCCGGGGAAGATGTCTGGACCTTACTGTTTAACTTTAAATTGGCTCTGTATTTTGAAAATGTACGGACATTCCGCACAATAGCATCAAATCCCGTTTACGCAATCCAAAATGAGATGCATAAATGTTAAGGCGCCTCAAACTTTGGCCGACATTTTTATTTTTAGCTGTTTCCATATTCTTAAAGAGGATATTTACAGCTTTCTGGTGGTATAGGTCACCTGCCGGGGAAGATGTCTGGACCTTACTGTTTAACTTTAAAAGGCTCTGTATTCTGAAAATGTCGGACATTCCGCACAATAGCATCAAATCCCGTTTACGCAATCCAAAATGAGATGCATAACTGTTAAGGCGCCTCAAACTTTGGCCGACATTTTTTATTTTTAGCTGTTTCCATATTCTTAAAGAGGATATTTACAGCTTTCTGGTGGTATAGGTCACCTGCCGGGGGAAGATGTCTGGACCTTACTGTTTAACTTTTAAATAGGCTCTGTATTCTGAAAATGTTCGGTCATTCCGCACAATAGCATCAAATCCCGTTTACGCAATCCAAAATGAGATGCATAACTGTTAAGGCGCCTCAAACTTTGGCCGACATTTTTTATTCTTAGCTGTTTCCATATTCGAATAGAGGAGATTTCCAGCTTTCTGGTGGTATAGATCACCTGCCGGGGGAAGATGTCTGGACCTTACTGTTTAAGTTTTAAATAGGCTCTGTATTCTCAAAATGCTCGGTCATTTCGCACAATAGCTTCAAATCCCGAGTACGCAAGATGTCTGGACCTTACTGTTTAACTTTTACATAGGCGCTGTATTCTTAAAATGTACAGACATCTTCCCCCGGCAGGTGACCTATACCACCAGAAAGCTGGAAATCTTCTCTATTCGAATATATTTTCAGCTAAGAATAAAAAATGTCGGCCAAAGTTTGAGGCGCCTTGAGAGTTAGGCATCTTTTTTTGGATTACGTACTCGGGATTTGAAGCTATTGTCGGAATGACCGAACATTTTCAGAATACATAGCTACAAATAAAGTTAAACAGTAAGGTCCAGACATCTTCCCCCGGCAGGTGACCTATACCACCAGAAAGCTGAAAATCTCTTCTATTCAAATATATTTTCAGCTAAGAATAAAAAATGTCGGCCAAAGTTTGAGGCGCCTTGAGAGTTAGGCATCTTTTTTTGGATTACGTACTCGGGATTTGAAGCTATTGTCCGGAATGACCGAACATTTTCAGAATACATAGCTACAAATAAAGTTAAACAGTAAGGTCCAGACATCTTCCCCCGGCAGGTGACCTATACCACCAGAAAGCTGAAAATCTCCTCTATTCGAATATATTTTCAGCTAAGAATAAAAAATGTCGGCCAAAGTTTGAGGCAACTTGAGAGTACGGAATCTTGTTTTGGATTGCGTACTGGATTTGAAGCTATTGTGCGGAATGACCGAGCATTTTAGAATACAGAGCCTATTTAAAAGTTAAACAGTAAGGTCCAGACATCTTCCCCCGGCAGGTGACCTATACCACCAGAAAGCTGGAAATCTCTTCTATTCGAATATATTTTCAGCTAAGAATAAAAAATGTCGGTTAAAGTTTGAGGCGCCTTGAGAGTTAGGCACCTCATTTTGGATTGCTTGGACGGGATTTGAAGCTATTGTGCGGAATGAGCATTTTGAGAATACAGAGCCTATTTAAAAGTTAAACAGTAAGGTCCAGACATCTTCCCCCGGCAGGTGACCTATACCACCAGAAAGCTGGAAATCTCCTCTATTCGAATATATTTTCAGCTAAGAATAAAAATGTCGGCCAAAGTTTGAGGCGCCTTGAGAGTAGGCATCTCATTTTGGATTGCGTACGGGATTTGAAGCTATTGTGCGGAATGACCGAGCATTTTCAGAATACAGAGCCTATTTAAAAGTTAAACAGTAAGGTCCAGACATCTTCCCCCGGCAGGTGACCTATACCACCAGAAAGCTGGAAATCTCCTCTATTCGAATATATTTTCAGCTAAGAATAAAAATGTCGGCCAAAGTTTGAGGCGCCTTGAGAGTACGGCATCTTTTTTTGGATTGCGTACTCGGGATTTGAAGCTATTGTGCGGAATGACCAAGCATTTTGAGAATACAGAGCCTATTTAAAAGTTAAACAGTAAGGTCCAGACATCTTCCCCCGGCAGGTGACCTATACCACCAGAAAGCTGGAAATCTCCTCTATTCGAATATATTTTCAGCTAAGAATAAAAAATGTCGGTCAAAGTTTGAGGCGCCTTGAGAGTACGGCATCTTTTTTTGGATTGCGTACTCGGGATTTGAAGCTATTGTGCGGAATGACCGAGCATTTTGAGAATACAGAGCCTATTTAAAAGTTAAACAGTAAGGTCCAGACATCTTCCCCCGGCAGGTGACCTATACCACCAGAAAGCTGGAAATCTCCTCTATTCGAATATATTTTCAGCTAAGAATAAAAAATGTCGGCCAAAGTTTGAGGCGCCTTGAGAGTTAGGCACCTCATTTTGGATTGCTTTGACGGGATTTGAAGCTATTGTGCGGAATGACCGAACATTTTGAGAATACAGAGCCTATTTAAAAGTTAAACAGTAAGGTCCAGACATCTTCCCCCGGCAGGTGACCTATACCACCAGAAAGCTGGAAATCTCCTCTATTCGAATATATTTTCAGCTAAGAATAAAAATGTCAAAGTTTGAGGCGCCTTGAGAGTACGGCATCTTTTTTTGGATTGCGTACTCGGGATTTGAAGCTATTGTGCGGAATGACCGAGCATTTTGAGAATACAGAGCCTATTTAAAAGTTAAACAGTAAGGTCCAGACATCTTCCCCCGGCAGGTGACCTATACCACCAGAAAGCTGGAAATCTCCTCTATTCGAATATATTTTCAGCTAAGAATAAAAAATGTCGGTTAAAGTTTGAGGCGCCTTGAGAGTTAGGCACCTCATTTTGGATTGCTTGGACGGGATTTGAAGCTATTGTGCGGAATGACCGAGCATTTTGAGAATACAGAGCCTATTTAAAAGTTAAACAGTAAGGTCCAGACATCTTCCCCCGGCAGGTGACCTATACCACCAGAAAGCTGGAAATCTCCTCTATTCGAATATATTTTCAGCTAAGAATAAAAAATGTCGGCCAAAGTTTGAGGCGCCTTGAGAGTACGGCATCTTTTTGGATTGCGTACTCGGGATTTGAAGCTATTGTGCGAAATGACCGTACATTTTCAGAATACAGAGCCTATTTAAAAGTTAAACAGTAAGGTCCAGACATCTTCCCCCGGCAGGTGACCTATACCACCAGAAAGCTGGAAATCTCCTCTATTCGAATATATTTTCAGCTAAGAATAAAAAATGTCGGCCAAAGTTTGAGGCGCCTTGAGAGTTAGGCATCTTTTTTGGATTGCGTACTGGGATTTGAAGCTATTGTGCGGAATGACCGAACATTTTCAGAATACAGAGCCTATTTAAAAGTTAAACAGTAAGGTCCAGACATCTTCCCCCGGCAGGTGACCTATACCACCAGAAAGCTGAAAATCTCCTCTATTCGAATATATTTTCAGCTAAGAATAAAAATGTCGGCCAAAGTTTGAGGCGCCTTGAGAGTAGGCATCATTTTGGATTGCGTACTGGATTTGAAGCTATTGTGCGGAATGACCAAGCATTTTGAGAATACAGAGCCTATTTAAAAGTTAAACAGTAAGGTCCAGACATCTTCCCCCGGCAGGTGACCTATACCACCAGAAAGCTGGAAATCTCCTCTATTCGAATATATTTTCAGCTAAGAATAAAAAATGTCGGCCAAAGTTTGAGGCGCCTTGAGAGTAGGCATCTTTTTTGGATTGCGTACGGATTTGAAGCTATTGTGCGGAATTACCAAGCATTTTGAGAATACAGAGCCTATTTAAAAGTTAAACAGTAAGGTCCAGACATCTTCCCCCGGCAGGTGACCTATACCACCAGAAAGCTGGAAATCTCTTCTATTCGAATATATTTTCAGCTAAGAATAAAAAATGTCGGCCAAAGTTTGAGGCGCCTTGAGAGTACGGCATCTTTTTTGATTGCGTACTGGATTTGAAGCTATTGTGCGGAATGACCAAGCATTTTGAGAATACAGAGCCTATTTAAAAGTTAAACAGTAAGGTCCAGACATCTTCCCCCGGCAGGTGACCTATACCACCAGAAAGCTGGAAATCTCCTCTATTCGAATATATTTTCAGCTAAGAATAAAAAATGTCGGCCAAAGTTTGAGGCGCCTTGAGAGTTAGGCACCTCATTTTGGATTGCTTGGAAGGGATTTGAAGCTATTGTGCGAAATGACCGTAGATTTTCAGAATACAGAGCCTATTTAAAAGTTAAACAGTAAGGTCCAGACATCTTCCCCCGGCAGGTGACCTATACCACCAGAAAGCTGGAAATCTCCTCTATTCGAATATGTTTTCAGCTAAGAATAAAAATGTCGGCCAAAGTTTGAGGCGCCTTGAGAGTTAGGCACCTCATTTTGGATTGCTTGGAAGGGATTTGAAGCTATTGTGCGGAATGACCGAACATTTTCAGAATACAGAGCCTATTTAAAAGTTAAACAGTAAGGTCCAGACATCTTCCCCCGGCAGGTGACCTATACCACCAGAAAGCTGAAATCTCCTCTATTCGAATATGTTTTCAGCTAAGAATAAAAATGTCGGCCAAAGTTTGAGGCGCCTTGAGAGTTAGGCATCTTTTTTTGGATTGCGTACTCGGGATTTGAAGCTATTGTGCGAAATGACCGTAGATTTTCAGAATACAGAGCCTATTTAAAAGTTAAACAGTAAGGTCCAGACATCTTCCCCCGGCAGGTGACCTATACCACCCAAAAGCTGGAAATCTCCTCTATTCGAATATGTTTTCAGCTAAGAATAAAAATGTCGGCCAAAGTTTGAGGCGCCTTGAGAGTTAGGCACCTCATTTTGGATTGCTTGGAAGGGATTTGAAGCTATTGTGCGAAATGACCGTAGATTTTCAGAATACAGAGCCTATTTAAAAGTTAAACAGTAAGGTCCAGACATCTTCCCCCGGCAGGTGACCTATACCACCAGAAAGCTGGAAATCTTCTCTATTCGAATATGTTTTCAGCTAAGAATAAAAAATGTCGGCCAAAGTTTGAGGCGCCTTGAGAGTAGGCATCTTTTTTGGATTGCGTACTGGATTTGAAGCTATTGTGCGGAATGACCGAGCATTTTCAGAATACAGAGCCTATTTAAAAGTTAAACAGTAAGGTCCAGACATCTTCCCCCGGCAGGTGACCTATACCACCAGAAAGCTGAAAATCTCCTCTATTCGAATATGTTTTCAGCTAAGAATAAAAAATGTCGGCCAAAGTTTGAGGCGCCTTGAGAGTTAGGCACCTCATTTTGGATTGCTTGGAAGGGATTTGAAGCTATTGTGCGGAATGACCGTACATTTTCAGAATACAGAGCCTATTTAAAAGTTAAACAGTAAGGTCCAGACATCTTCCCCCGGCAGGTGACCTATACCACCGAAAGCTGGAAATCTCTTCTATTCGAATATGTTTTCAGCTAAGAATAAAAATGTCGGCCAAAGTTTGAGGCGCCTTGAGAGTACGGCATCTTTTTTTGGATTGCGTACTGGATTTGAAGCTATTGTGCGAAATGACCGTAGATTTTCAGAATACAGAGCCTATTTAAAAGTTAAACAGTAAGGTCCAGACATCTTCCCCCGGCAGGTGACCTATACCACCAGAAAGCTGGAAATCTCTTCTATTCGAATATGTTTTCAGCTAAGAATAAAAATGTCGGTCAAAGTTTGAGGCGCCTTGAGAGTTAGGCACCTCATTTTGGATTGTTGGAAGGGATTTGAAGCTATTGTGCGGAATGACCGAACATTTTCAGAATACAGAGCCTATTTAAAAGTTAAACAGTAAGGTCCAGACATCTTCCCCGGCAGGTGACCTATACCCCAGAAAGCTGGAAATCTCTTCTATTTGAATATGTTATCAGCTAAGAATAATAATTGTCAGCAAAAGATTAAGGTGCTTTGAAAGTTAGGCACCTCATTTTGATATATAGTGCACGGCTGTATTGCCAGTGTGCCGATAGTTCCAACATTTTTGGATATAGAGAGTTATTACTCATATCATTGATAATATTATTTTGAAATAGAGTACACATTTAATTATTTTCATTTGAAATAGACGACAAATATAATTATTTTCTTGTGAGGAGCATCTAAAGAGAATGAGCGATATTTTTCTCATTTTTTCTTTTCTCTTTTATCCTTTTGACGACACCGTAAATGGTCGCTGAACTTGTGGTCGCCAGATTCAAGGAGCGCACAAGTCATCTATCGAGGTCCTCAAAATTTAGGATTGTTTAGCTGATTAAACCTTGCCAGAGCTTGCAATTTTACACGCAGTGTTGTAGATCTATTATAGAGCTTCGAGGGATGTTTCTTCAAGTAAGTCTGCCTTCTTTGATATTGTGTCTGAAGCGATTTGTATGCACTTGAAGTTCGTGCAATATTTGACAAGATCTAATAGCGCGTATAGCGGAAACACAGTGCTGTCCCACATATATGATATTGCGTTAGTAGCTTCCGTCCTCGACTCCACCGCATACAAATGGAATTAGATCTAGATCTAGTTTAACAATCCTATTGATTCACCTTGATTTACCGTGATATTAATCACAAACGTATTTTGTAAGAAGAAGAAGAAGAAGAAGAAGAAGAAGAAGAAGAAGAAGAAGAAGAAGAAGAAGAAGAAGAAGAAGAAGAAGAAGAAGAAGAAGGAGAAGGAGAAGGAGAAGGAGAAGGAGAAGGAGAAGGAGAAGGAGAAGGAGAAGGAGGAGGAGGAGGAGGAGGAGGAGGAGGAGAATGATGAGAAGAAAAGGAATTATGAGAAGAAGAAAAAGGAAAAGAGAAAGAGATTTGGGTTATCTACACTTGATTCATTCTTGTGTTTAAAGTGACCTTAAGTTAATGAACAGTGATGAAACTCGTAAATGAGAGAATTAACAGAAATGCACAGCATAGTTTAAAAATAATAGATGTCTATTCTATGTCTATGTTTAAAATGCTCAAGTCAATGGCGACTATTTTACAAAGAATCATAGACTAGATCTAGAAAATTTGTTAAGATATTGAACATGTTAGTGATATTTAGAGTGCACTCTTAAATTCACATGTATGATGTAGCACTTGCTATTCTATTTCTAAGTCATAACATTAACCTCTACACTCCAGGCTACACTCCTCTTAACTTCTTTTCACTAATTTATGTCTGTTATTAATTAAATGATGGACACAGAACCAAATAAGTTGTGCAAAACCCACATGATCCTTCAATATCATGCATATGAGAATTTAAGATCTTCTTTCATAAAAGTAAGATTTGTATTCTAGTAGAATACCAGTAGAAGTAGTAGGGACAGATGCTTGTACATGTACTACAAGGTTATTTGAAATATAGCCTTTTACCTCAGTATAGCTGTACCTAGACCTACCTGTAGGTCACTATTAAACAGGCATTGCTATCGGATGGTAGATCATAAAAGAGGAACGGGAAGAATATTCATCTTGCTACTCCAAATGTGTCACAGAGTGTAGTTAAAGATTCCCTGAATGAGGTATCGAGCAAATGTAAGTAAATTAAATCCTGCTTACATTTATTTGATATTTCTATTACACTAGTGCTGCAGTGACTATTTGACATACTTCCATATAGATTTGGGTCTATGTGTGAGGGACAAACAGTCAAGTTCGAGCACTTGGAATCAGTGTCTGTGTTAAAATTAATGTTGATTTTTCGGCCTGTAATTTGGGATTTCAATATCGAATGTTAACCACACTGCCCAACACTAGTAAAGCTATCGGCATAAAAATGAAGAATATTTATTTATTCAGATTCTTGATATCACATAACCATGTCAATTTTGTATGCTTCCATGTTTGTCTGTGCATATATGCAGAGATGCCAAGTTCAAAGTTCAGCTATGCGTGACATTTTCATGACTCGGCGCGGGCGAGGATATAGCGTATAGCATGTAGTGTACGTTTCGAAATCGCGCGCGCATGACGCGACGTGATAGCCGGCCTGCATGCATGCTACGTGCATGCGATATACGTACACGAACCCTGCGAGGAGCTAGCTGAGGCCTCGAGGGGGTCGACCAGTACGTAGTCTAGCAATTACTACCTTTTTTTCCTTTTTTTTCCTTTTTTTCCTTTTTTTTCCTTTTTTTTCCCAGTCAGGCCCTGATACGTGACAAAAATGGTTGCCATGCGTGACAGCGTTTTCAGACTCTCGATGCGTGACTGTCACGCATAATGCGTGACACTTGGTAGCTCTGTATATGTTACTTGCTGCATACATATGTTTGCATACAGAGATGTGTGCAAGCATTAAAGGCATAGACCAGTTTTGGAAATGCCCCCTTTCTCAAAAAATGAAATGGAAGCTCTTATTACCAATCATGTGATATGCACAACACTGTAATACAAATATTTATTGTACATTTCACTTTAAATTAATATTTCAGTGTCATATGTGTATTATACATATCTATCCGCTAGGAACCCTCCTATATTTAGCTCTGTATTTGCACTCTCTGAACTGTCTTTCTTTGCAGCAATGACCTGGAGATACCTGTTTGTGGACCTACCATGCTGTATCCCCTCTTTGAGCTAGCTGCCCAGCTGAGGGTGAGCAGTGACACTGATAATCAAGAACAAAGAAGGTATCAATCACCAGTCTTATCTCTGGTCCAGTCCAAGAAGCCAGTTCGACCAGCCAGGATCATCTTCAGCGCTCATCGGCAAATTGGCAATGCTAGTGTTACAGTTTTGGTTTGTAGTGTTGGTAAGGAATGATCTTTTTCAGTTTTAAATTTGCAGCTTTTCTGTTATCTTGTGAAGAAGGTAATTCAACTACTAAGAAAAGATATTTGATACAAAATTGATTAATTTTGTTATTAGAATATATTTCAATTAGATGCACAGCATGTTCTTTTCTTGTTTGAATGTAAAAAACAATAAAAAACAAATACGGGAGGAATTTTTTAACAAAGATATCACTTGATGTTTAATTCAGACATTGTAGTCAATGTTTCAAATTTCAAGTGATGTAACTTGTCTTTTTTTCCCCTTCATATCTTTCATATCAATCTTCCATTTTTACTACAGACTCCCTTATCTTGAGATACGAAGACCATGGACATAAACCAGTCACCAAAGATCTGCAGTGGTTTCAGGTAATACAAATTATTATCATATGAATTGTTTTTTGTTTAATCAGAGGGAAAGAGAAGGAATGTTTGTGACCATTTTTGTAACAATGGCAGGCAAAATTGTCATAGAAACTACAAATTTATGCTGAATGTTGATATCTACAACTGGAATTATGTCTGTCAAACAGATATGATGAAAATATCATATTAGCTGAGTTAGGAGCAAAGAAAGATGAGTATAAATGGACTGATAAGACCACCTTATAAAACATAACAAATGTATTGTCTTATATCTGATGATCACCAGAAGGATGCTATCTCATATGTTTTAACACAAAGCTATCCCCCATCTGGCTTTGAGCAGATGATCTCTTACCAATAATCTATGTTGGTACTTTACAGACTGTTTGTAAAGTTCAAAAAAAAAATCATATAATGTCATAAAATCATAACCATGCATCCTAATTCTTATCCATGAAGGTGTAAAATTATTAAGAGATAAACTTCCAGAAGGGGTCTACTGGGGCAAGTTCAAGGTATTTTGTCCCATCTGTAGAGGTGTTGTGGTCGAGTGGATACGTCGCCGGACTGTCGATCACAAGGTCCGCGGTTCGAGTCCCGCCGCTGCACTAATGTCCTTTGGCAAGACATTGATCTACATTTGCCACACTCCACCCAGGTGAAGTAAATGGGTACCTGGCAGGAATTTATTCCTTGAAAGCGCAGCGTAACAGCTGCACTGCTAAAGCCAGGGTAATTATGCTGCATTATTGTAGAGCGCTTAGAGACTTCTGATAAAGTAAGTGTTAGGCGCTATATAAGCACTGTAATTATTATTATTATTATTATTATCTGTTACAATGTCATCATCAGTGTTAGTGTGCCCAATGATTCTATGGAGTTGACAGCCCTTTTAGAGCTCGATTCAGACCAAATATTATCCTGAGGAAAATGACACTTTTTATGCTAATTTTGTGTATGTTAGATTATACCTGGGATAGCGAGGGACCAAATGCGTTGGACTTGCCAACCGAGACAATCTTGCATTTTACCAGAACTCGGGATTGCCTTTAATGCCATGACTAACAATCTTGGCAGGTGACTTGATGAATTGAATACAACTGTATTCTTGGACTTGTATCAAACTGCGATAGAGCAAATTACTTAATGCTGTACGGGTTCCGGTATGTCTGGGCCCGAATAGTGCAGGGAGTGAAAGATTTATCTACATGTGAAATATAGTTCAAAATTATAATGCAAAATATTTCTGTGGTGTAAAACAAATTAAGGATCAAGTGGAAACGTACAGAGTAGTTAACACACATTTGGAAATGTAAAATTTATAGTTATAATTTTCAAAGAATATTGCAGGCTGATCAAGTTTGAGATGCCATCAGTCCAGGGGGGTATTTCACAAAGACTAAGATCGACTTAAGTTGGACTTGAACTATAGCAGGCCATTCATGCCACTGGTTGCTCTCACCATTGGTCTCTCAAGGGACGTCAGAAATCTACAGAATTAAATTTTTTGATAGTTTATTGTTGAAGAATTTTTTTAACTTAAATTGTAAACTTAATTTATATTTAAGACTTGAACTTATACTACGGTAGGCGATGTATGCCCTTAAAAAGTCTTGAACCAGAAAAAATCTTAGAAATTATGATCTTTAGATAGTATTTTTTCCTTCGATAATGAACTATCAAAAAATGTAAATTCTGTAGATTTGTGACCACAATTTGTACGTCCCTTGAGTGACAGATGCCAGGAATGGTAAGAGCAACCAGTGGCATGAACGGCCTGCCATAGTTCAAGTCCAACTTAAGTCGATCTTAGTCTTTGTGAAACACTCCCCAGAACTGGTATTTTAGATGAGTTATCTAATTTATCTTTGTATAGTATTATCAAAGTTTTATTTTAGAGACAAACTATACACTTTACAAATTTACCAACTCTAAATGTAATAATTGACAGCAAAATTAGGAGTTTCCTTCTCTATGAGTAACGTAACGAATCATTGTGATTTTCGCTTTCTCCATATTGCGTGTGAAAATAATAGTTCTCATTTAAAA
This sequence comes from Mesocentrotus franciscanus, assembly GCA_037976565.1. Lineage (NCBI taxonomy): Eukaryota > Metazoa > Echinodermata > Echinoidea > Camarodonta > Strongylocentrotidae > Mesocentrotus > Mesocentrotus franciscanus. The sequence goes on along the minus strand of CP137666.1, from coordinate 13,036,365 downwards.
ATGCTTTCAATTTAATATTCACTAGATTTTACCATTCTTGTTATCACTGTAAGATATAATTACACACATCTGAAGCCAGTGAATTCATGCAAAAGCAGATCCAACATTTTTTTTTAAAGGTGTTTTATTCACTTATGAGATAAAACTGACTCCTGCTAGCAGAGCTGCACAGGAAATCCTTTCCAGGATGCTACACCAAAAATTGAAAGCTTAATAAAAATTGATTTCCTTGTTTACTCTTTCAGGATCCGACTAAAGCCATTTGTGCCGTCACCCTTGATGCCAGTGGTACCTGGGCAGTGGTAGCATGCAGCGATAGAAGTCTATATATTATTCCTGTGCTAGCTCTCCTTGGGTTACCTTCCTCTAAAACAGGGAATCCCCTCTGGAAGAAAAAGGATGTCACCAAGATTGAGATCACAGCTAACATTGGTGAATGGCTGATTTCATACTGTGATATGTTAATTCAGGTCAAAAGCACCATTGCTTTGAAAAATTACATTATGGAGAATCAATACAAGGCAGGTTATGGTTAGCAAGGACAACCAAGAAACAGCACTAAATGATTTATTTCTCAAAAATACAAAATCGAACTTTGGCAAGTTCTTCACCATGTCTTTTAATTGACTTTGCCGAAAGAAGGTATTAGGCAAGTATACCAATGGAAGGAAAAGTTTATTTTGAAATATTAATCACCAATTTGCTTGGAGCTTTCTGTTATGTTTATAGCCAAGTTGTGTAATAAATTAAATGAGGAAAAAGACAGAAGTAGTACTTACTCTGTATTTGGCATGATAACATATCTAATAATTTTTGCCCCAACCAGGCGTTCCATCAGCTCTCCTATGGTGGCACTCCCTGGATGATAGACACATTGTTGTCATGGGAACGGAGAAAGGAGAGGTGATAATGGTTGATCTTGGTCTGGCGCAAGATGTTCGGAAGGTGATGATTGGTGAGGCGATAGCATCTATAGATATGATCAGATATGAAGACAACCTTGGATATCTTCTGGTAAGAAAGTCTATATCTTACATAACTACATGTAGCTACTCTGTTTATCTTGCTTTGTTTTGTTCATAGGCTTATGATACATTAAATTCATTTTTTGAGAGCCAGGAGAGCATGGATTCTGTGTAAACGATATGATTTAATCCCTTCTGGCTCTCAGCAGACAATATTCAAAAAGATTTCCTGTTGTAAAATATATTTACACTTGCATAGAGAGAAAACAGATTGATCCAACAATCCAATATTAAAAAGATTATACTGTTTACAAGATTAAGATAAGGATGGTGTAAAAGGAAGTGTAGCTGCAGCAGTTAATAAAGATGATGATCATTTTTCAATATTGCAGTATTTTAGCAAATAGCAGTGAAAGGGTCAGATTCTCTCCTGCCAATCAGCAAGCACGTTACAAAACATGAAGTAAAAATCATAAGAATATGATGCAGTCAGATGTCAGTTAAACCTTTAAACAGGTTTTCAGTTTATGTTACATGTATTTAGGCAATACTTGTGGGTAAGCATAAAGTAAACTAAAGTTTCACTACCTCTGAAACGAGTCCCCCTATTGGTCATTTTCAGGTGTTCACCAAGGGAGGCAACCAATGGGGAATGCTGTTAGAACAGTCTTCAGAGGTCTCTGCTCTCACCACCTCTATGGAGATGGAGGCAGAGATTCTAGAGTATGAGGTCATCCAAGCCAACAGTCTTCCGATCAGGAGTATTCTTCATGCAGGTAGGATGCTTATTCCAGTACAGGGCCCTGTTTCATAAAACATGTTATGAATAACAAATGCTAAATTTTTATGACAAATCTGCTCTCAGCCAATCAAATGCCACTATTTCAGTAGCTATTGTTACTTGTTATTGATAAAAAAACAAGTTTCATTAAAACAGGGTCCAGGATTTGCTTCAAACCCTGTTCAAACCTGAAGTGGTAAACAACTATAAAAACAAAAATCAGTGGAAACAAAACTTTACATTTAAGTGAATAGCAAGAGACAACAGTAGACAACAACAAAATCTCAGTGGAAAAAAAATTACATTTTAGTGAATAGCAAGAGACAGCACTAGGGGGTAAACCAAAATAAATCACATCTGCACTAGAATGCTCCCTATGTGTTCACAACGATTTGTGTGATATAAAACACAAGTATGGAAATCTTTGAATTATGTTATGCCTCAGAAGAAAAATGTATCAAAAATCTAACAGATTAAGAATGATGGTAAAGAATATGATGACAAAATAGATATTTCAGAGGGATTTAATCGGTACTTTTCGAGTATTGGACGAAATATACAAAATGCTATTATGATAGATGATGTAGAAAACAGTGATGATGTTAATCCGGACAATGTGTGTCCAAACGAAATATCAGAGTTGAAGAAAGTGACTGAGGATGATATAAAAAAAGTAATCAATAACCTCGACTGTAAGAAGGCCGGAGGACTCGATGACATACCCGCTTCACTGATTAAACCTATTTTAACTCATATAGTAAAACCACTTTGTTACATTATTAATTTATCATTACGAACTGGTGAAATACCTCCTCAGTTTAAACTATCACGAGCCACACCTATATTTAAAGGGGGTGACAAAACTGACATGGTGAACTATAGACCCATCTCTATATTGTTTGTATTTGCTAACATCATAGAGAAAATTGTATTTAGCCAAGTGTATAAGTATTTGAATGAAAACTCATTACTATGTGCGCAACAATCAGGTTTTCGTCCGAATCATTCAACAATGACTGCCTTACTCAATGTCACGGAAAGTATACTAGATAGCCTGGACAAAGGAAACCGTGTTGGGATAGTCGCTTTAGATTTGAGAAAAGCATTTGATACAGTAGACCATGATTTATTGCTAAACAAATTAAAGAGAAAGGGCATTAATGGGAATGTTTTGAAATGGTTCGAGGATCATCTGGTTGGACGTCGTCAATGTACCGTTGTTAATGGTATTAAATCATCTTTCCAAAGTATTACATGTGGAATTCCACAGGGGAGTAATATTGGCCCCCTTCTATTTGTTTTATATGTTGATGACTTAACTAATGTTCTCAACAATTGCAGAGTGTCCCTTTATGCAGATGACACATGTATATACGTAGAAAATAAGAATGTGAACGCTCTGGTAAACAATCTAAATGATGATCTTTCAGCTATTAACAAATGGTTGGTAAAGAATAAATTGGCGTTGAATGTAAAGAAATGCGAGCTTTTGTTGGTAGGGAGTAGAAACCGGATTAGAAAGATAGATGTGCCTGATGTTTGTATAGGAACAAATGTAATCAAAAGAGTAACGAAAATTAAATACCTTGGAATTTTAATTGATGAATACCTTGACTGGAGCAAGCAATTAGATAAGCTTAAACAAGACGTAGGGAAAAGTCTGTATTTACTCAAAAGAATTCGTCCATTTATATCACAACAGACAGCATTGGTATTTTATAAGAGCCTAATTCAAAGCAAATTTGACTATTGTGATGTAATCTGGGGAAACTTAGGAAAAGTACTTAACGACCATCTACAAAGACTTCAAAATAGAGCTCTTCGCTGTGTATTAGATGTTGATTGGATGTATCCGTCTGAACTATTATTTACAAAATTAGATGTCAAAAGACTTCAGGATAGGCGAAATACACGCACTTTACATGTAATGTACAAAATTGCACATGATATGCTACCAGAGAGTACATGTAATCAATTTTTATTTAGTAACAGTAATTATGTTTTAAGACAGTCATATTAAAAAAAAAAACTACCACTGGTTAAAACTAACTTTAAAAAGAGGAGTCTGCAATACAGAGGGGCAAAACGATGGAATGAGTTACCTAACGATGTAAAAGCTTTGAGCTTTTACAGTTTCAAATTGGACAGTAGAGTGAGATAGTATTGTATTCATGTATTGGCTCCTTTTCTCCATCTCTCTCTCTCTCTCTAACTCTCTCTCTCTCTCTCTAACTCTCTCTCTCTTCCTCACATCTCTCTTTTTTTTTCTCTCTCTCTCTCTATCTTTCTATCTACAGTATCTCTCTCTCTGTTATGCCTCTTGTTCGCAATCTGTGCAATATGCTGTGCAATCACACCAGCTGCCTATTCAATATAGTTATAATCAATGTTTGCCAGTTTGCTCATTTAAATATATATCAATTTTTGATTTTCTCAATTCCTAATTTTAACTTACATTTTACTTTAATTTATATCATTTTATATATGTATTTATTAATCATTATATTATGTTGCTCATCACGCTTGTTACAATTATTTTCATTATATTTTATTCAATTGATTTTAAATCCGCTATTCTTTTACTGTTATAATTGTTTAATTTGTATTGCGTCTTTAATAATTTGAATTGTATATAATTTGTATGTGATTTTTATTATGTATGCACGGACTTGCAGAAGAACAGCCATTGGCTGAAGTGATCCGTGTTGAAATAAAATAAAATGAAATGAAAATGAAAATACACAAAATATAAATTACAGTATGCATATCATTTTATATCGTCTGGTAGTTTTGGAATTTGTTTACCACCTCATGTTTGCATTGGCCTTCTGGTTTAAAGGAAGGGTGCAAGGACTATTAACATCACACACTTTTCTTTGTTATTATTATGGAAAAATTACACAATTGGAATATTACTGACCTCTCTCCTGTGATTAAATTATGATTTTATTACCTATGAGCATCTACTCAGAAGGTTAAAAAGACATGGTCATGCAGGATGAATTCTAGTCCATGTGTTTGAGCTGGTCTCTCTATTATACCACTCTGACCAGAATTAATTTGTAATTCATTTAAGTGATATTAGTGCGAGTCATTGATATGTTGGTGATAACAGACACATATTATCAAACATTGCAATGGCTATTTTGGAGGGCTTGGGTGCTAATTAAGTCATACTGCCTACAGCTTGAAGATTGAATTGTTTGTTGAAGTTAGATTGAGAGTGGCATGATTAAGTTAAATATGAATGAAGAAATGCTCTGGAGCATGAATTTCCTTATCTGCATGCAATAAAAAAATTGCATTATAGTGACTTTCTCATGGTACTATGAGGATTATTTTGTTGTGAGACTCATATTTGCATTATCTCTGCAAGTTAATGCTTTTTGTACCGATGATGTGACAAAACCTCTTGAAGTCATGATATATTTGGTCTGATTAAGTAAAATTAAAGTAAAGGCATGCTTTCTTTCCAACAGGAAACTCCTTTTCTTTCACCAACCTTGGGGCACATGCTTTGATACGTAATCTACTGGGCCGGTATTCAGTTCAATACTTTTGTCAGAAATATGAGTATATTACTCAGTTTTTGTCGTAGATAAAAAATACTTAGCCAACTTTGGTATTTAGTTGAAGCTTTTGTATTTAGACCTAATTTTAAGACAGTTCTCTAGCAGACTTAACCCGATTATTTTGGAAGCCTTGAGTGGCAGACATATGGTTTACATAAACAGTCATCATGACCTGTACACAATTATATTAGCAAGCATTTAATGCGACTCGTTTATATTGCGCATTATTTTGGATTGACATTGTGATGTCACAATGCTTAGCATTAAGTATTTTACCCTAAAGTCGGTTTACTAAAGTAAAATGCTCAGATTTGATCTGAATATGAGATATATTAGTTAGCCAAGTACAATGCTAAACGAAATACTGACTTATATATCAAAATAATGCAAGGGTATTGATTATGAGAGTTATTTACCCCAAACAGGACTTCTCCGTGAAGAACTTGTTCAGTTTTCAGGTAAACGATGAATCCTGCATAATTGCATGTTTAGACCTGTATGTATCACAATGGACATGGGTTAATTCATTATGCATGGTATCCAGGTCATACTTCAGATGAATTGTCTGGATGTGCTTTGGTGAATGGTACTTGTTATAATAGTCTGTTCAGAAAACCAAATCCCAAAATGTGTTCCTGCTTCACTTTTTTTTTTTTGAATGTTTTTATTTTGATAAAATTCTTGCCTTTTTTTGTTAACTCTACATATGAAACAAACTGTGTTTCTTCCTTTCATATTTTTCTTTTCTGATAAGTTATGTGTTAAAAAATGGCATGTTGAATATTACTTTATAATTTGATCACTTCAAGATATTGCTTCATCACCCCTGTTTGATGAAAATCTTAATCTTATGAATTATTATTTTTTAAGTCAATGGATTTGTATACCCCTTGCATGCATTTTATTTACACAGTGATCAGTAATACTGGGTAATTTATGTTTCTCTCACATTTCGGGCAAAGTTTCAGGTAAATCAAAATTTTGGTTTTACCATTTAAAAAGTCTTAATGGGATAACCAGGCAAGGGGCATATATTCAAATGACGCCTCCTCATTCATCTGCCAAACTCGTTATCTTGCATTATAACCAATACATATCTGCAACCGTAAATGATTTATTTTCTGTTGTCATATAGTTTTGCACATGTTATCATTGGGATGCTTCTATTAGTGCTTCTGAAAGCTTTTGTGTTTTAATAATGGGTCCAAAGGTTATGATTTGATGTTCGACCTTTTATTTTGAACGTTTTTTGCACTCAAATATATACGCTGCAATGATTTTTTTTGGGGTTGATTTTTTGTTCTTGATATCAGTTCTGTATATCGTTAGACGAGTTTGATGGTTGCACTTATGCCCATAATTCTAGACATTGTTTACATTGAATAAAAATGTATATATTTTTCTTCAGTAAAAAAAAGAAGGTCCAGATGGTATTGCCCCCCCCACTTATATTGCTTGGTTATGTAGACCAACTATTTTCTCAGTAAATGATGATTATGATGACCATTTTAAATTTCCATGCTACTATGCTAAAGAGATCATTTCCAATGTGGAAATGCTTTGTTTTTGAAGAGTATGTTCATGTCATATATATGTTTATGGTTTCCAGATGGGACATCTCCTGGCTTTGCACCTGTTCGCTTCCAGCAGTTCACCCAAAATATTCAACTCACATCTCAGTATGCCAGAGGGCGATCACTTGTCGCTGGTCATAACTTCACTGCTAACATCTTCAAGGTAATTTCATATAATCCAGAGGGAATATAACTTTAAAAAATGTTTTTTTGTTGATTTTCCAAGGACAGGCTATAAACTTATGTGATTTGGAGAAAAAAATCTTTAGAATGCACTATGCACTTCTCACATTTATAAATCAAGCATATTTTCAACATACAACTCCCTACAGTAAATCTTTATCTGCAGTCCTTATTCTGTTATATTTTCTATTGTCAATGTTATTTATCTAATCCTTTGTTGTTGAATGATCAATTAACCTTTAGACTACTGAATTCTCTAATTCCATAGGCTTAATATAGGGACTTCATTGTTCCAGTAGGTCACATGTAAAACAATCAAGCTTGTATTGTACAAAGTTAGAAGAAGAATGGGGATGTGTGAGCATTGACACTATGCTTGATTTTCCTTGTGGTTGAATGATACAGTTCATATTACATTTTGGCCTTTTCTTCATTAATCTTAGACTATTAATGCTTGCTATAAACTGTACAAAATATTAATTGTTTTGTATGTACTTTTCTCCTGTCCAGATCTATGACAGCAGTATAGATAACTGGATGCCACTCTATGTCTACCGGATACCTCCTGCATCTCATCAAATACTTCTCACCAACAGACTTCTCTTCTGTATTACAGTATCGGAGGACAAACAGGTAAACATTGGTGAATAACATTTAAGGGTTTACTCCACCCCTCATTAACATTCCTCCCATTTATATTACAGTATCAGCAGAAAAAGCATGTAAAGATCGGTAATTAAGAATGATTCCTCTTTCCCTTGCAAAAATATATTTATCTTCTTTATCCGATATTAAAGGCATGCAAGAATTAAGATAAGAGGACATTTTATGTCTCATGTATGAGAAACTATTGCTCTATTTTATGTGTATGATTTTAAACTTAGAAGACTAAAATAGCTACATCAGGACCATATATTGTAAAGAGCTGCAGTTTATCACAATCAGTGGACAACTCAACTTGAATTTGATATTAGTCGCAATGCTCTTTAAAGATAAAGTTGAGTTCTGGTCATGCGATTGCATTGTAAAAGAAACGGTGTGGAATCAATCAGAAAAGGTTGATCATCTAGCATATAAGTATTGGTGTGTACTGCAAGGTTCTGGAATCATCAAAATGATAAGAAATTTGGCCCAGTCTTGGTAAAGTTACAAGCACTGTACACAGAAAGATGCATATGGGACTACACAAACATGTGGCATAAAGATCCATCACGATTTGTATGCTGTTACATGCCATATTTACAATAATAAGGCATTTGAAGAGCCATGCTTTTCAGGGATCATTTTTTATCTGATGTTCTTCCACACTTGCATAATAACAATGATAACGCTCACAAATTATTTTTCACCTCTTCCCAGAACTCAACCTTCTCTTTAAAGGGATCGTTTAGCAATGTTAAATCTGAAATGCATGGCCCCATGTTATCAGTGCCTGTGATATGGTGTTATATTAAAGCCCTAACAAAATTGCGGTTCAAAATATCAAGAAGTGCCTCAAAATAGTAAAAACCTTTGAGTGACCAGTTTTACCATACTCGTTTCCCCAATAGACTGTAGTGTTATGAAAACCATTTGGCAAACGCAAAATTTGATTTCGATTTTCAATCATAAATATCTTGATAATCAGACAAGCGATCGGCTTGTTAAAGTCATGGGGTTCCTGACTGGCCCAAAGGTTTATAATTACCATTGCAGCATGAGCTAAATCAAGGATCTAAGACAAAGTCACTGGGTCCCTTTATTAGGAGGCTCAGAAAATGATATGAAATGATGGTTTATGTAAGCCTTGTTCCTGATGTTTTTTTCTATGAACCCACTGTTGTCACACAGGTTAGCCTCCTTGTCTTGTCCAATCAGAAATCAGAAGTGTCGTCACCTGACCAGATGGCAAACAAGGATGCCATCCTACAGACCTTCACCTTTCCCGAGGGAGACATTCATTGGAATGTACCGTCACAACGCCGATTTGACCACTGGGAGGCGGAGAAGGACCGCATCTTCTCTGGGTCACACCCGCCACCGGGCCAGCAGTGGTATCAAGGGTGGGTTACCTGATGGGGACGGGGAGGAGTCTGATGATGACTATTACAGCACCTCATCGGAGCTGGCAGAGTCAGAAGCAGGGTATGTAGCATTCGCATGCTGCAAGTTAACCAGTTGACTACTGGACTGTGTCATTTCTATAGGCTTAGTACAGGAACTGGGTGATTTACATCCACATTTGGGTTAATATGTATAATGTATATGTAGGATAACAGTGAGTTACATAATAAGGATGAGATGGATAAAGAGAAACTAGTAATTTCCTGACTCAATAGCTACACTGGGTACTGTTATAGCAACAAGGGTGCTAATGAAACAGCAAATGATATTTATGTACAGTCTTTGATGCCATGATAGGAACTATAGGTGTTTTCAAATATTGCAGAATTTGAAACATTGAGAAGTAGATTATTTGAGATATTAAACAAATTGTATATTTATTTGAATACTCTTTATGGTTTTTCTATTACCTTTTTTAATATAACAGTCAACAGAAAAGGACATAGATCTTTGCCAAAATTGTAGGTCTGGGTAGCTCTTCAAATAATGTTAATCAAATGTTACAATATTTCTAGAGAATAGATTACCCGCTTTCATATTCCTACATGTGCATCCTAGTGTGTCTCAACTTTCATACACTGTTTCTACTCATTTTTAAAGAAAAGTTCATTGCAATTTTCCCCCCATCTATTCTTGCATAAATTAGCATTGCCTAAATCTTTTTTAATCAAGGGATATACTGGTCTACTTTTCTATGTTGAAGGTTGCATGGTGCCCTGCATCCTGACAGTGACCCTCACAGAACGACCCTCTGCACCACCCTTGATGGGTGCACCGTGATAACCAGTAGGGCGGTCTATCATTGTAGGCCCAGGATCTCTCCGGAGGGACTGTTCTTAGACCTGGCCCTGTCCGAGAGAGATGGGTCCATGGCCGAGAACCTGGGTATCACTCTAGGCCTGGACATGAACGCTTTCTATGAGATTGCTGCAGAGAGGAAGCTGGCTGCGGGCGAAGTGCAGAGAGCTCTGAATCTCTACCAGAGTTCACAGGTATGATTTTTTATGAGCCATACAGTCATCGTTTTGTGACCCAAATGGTGTAGTTATATATGGGAATGGGACAAACCTACTCAACTTTCCTGAAATTAAGGTCTTTCTTTCATCATCATCATCATTATTTATTAAAGTCAGCATTTTCCCTGACTTGTGTGTGGACTCAAGGCAGCTGCAGCGTGCAACTAAACTGTCAGTCACGATCATTTTCTTTTGAAAACTTTATTTTGAAAAATGATATCAAAATTCAGTAAACATGGCCAGAATAATCACAAAATAAGCTTTAATTTCATACCTCTATAAAAATCGCGCAATCATGATGGAAAAAGATTCCAGTTTTGCTATGATTTCGCTATGGTTAAGCGATGGTTAAGCTACCCAGGTGGTAATGATCCATCTAAACAAAATCGACCATCAAAACAAAATCGACCGTCAAAAACTTGGTCCCTACGCTCCATTGCTCGCAGCCGCGAAAATACATGTGTTTTCGCGTACGTGCGACATGGTAAGGTATGAGGCGAGTTATGTACGACCGAATTTGTGTATAAGATTTTACACGGAGATTCAGCGCGCACGGGCGCGCCGACCAAGAAACGCACACACTAAATACAAAGCTAGTAGAGAGCTCGTGGGCAATTGTTTCGTGATTTGTGTATTTTTTCTGTCCTAATATCTTATGGGCGCATTTTCACGGCAAACACTTGCGCCTTGCCGTCTAGTTTTAGATGATTATGGGCGCAATTGGTGGTTTTATGAGCACAAATTTGCGCCCTGCGCCCTCTTAATCGAAGGCTTGCTATAAAATCTTCAGTCTTCCTTTCCCTCTTATGCTATCCGCTTCCGGATCTCACGCTCTTTTCATAAGTAAGTGTGATCAGTTTTAAGTGCAGGTGGAAAACTAATGCAGATCACTACGAACCTCCAGATTATTTGAAATATATTCCAACACTGAAACAACTCATTAGTTACAAAAATCTCTTTATCAATCGCAATTTTGTCTTTGTATGCTCCTTGTAAACCAAACTACCTTGCATATTTTTCCAGGCTGCTTATTATCTGTTTTCTTGTCCTATGTTTTTCAAAGTGCATAGAGACATAAGCTTTTTGTAATACACAATGTACAAAACTTACACATTGTTATTTTTATAGCTTTTGTTGACATATTTACTTTTAATACTTATTTTATTGAGAAAACCCCATTTTTTAAAAGTTTTTTTATTTTTTATTTATTCATTCATAGCAACCAAAGGATTGGATTGATATAATACATACATTTTCAACATGATTATAAACATTATTAAATTGAGTACAATGAAATTGGTAAATTATGAATATAAATACATGTAGATCATTACAAATCATTCCGTTATATCATATTACAAGTAAATAATTACAAGAAAAAAAGGAAACAACATAAACTTGGATAGAGAATAAAAGGAAGCAAGAGAGGGGAAAAGAAAAGAAAGTAAAGAAAAGAAGTGAAAAAGCTGCAGAGATCAATCAAGTATACTTTACATCCAAATATTAAAATATATAATATAATTATAAAGAACGTTAACGTATGGGTATAAACTGATAACTACATACATGTATTGAATAATTATTGCAAATTGCAGTTACAAATGCAGTAATTCAAATTTCTTTATATTTCAAACTCATGTCTTTGTTCTTCCTTCTCTGCAGTGCTCTTACATCAAGCAGGTGACCAACCTAGCCAAGTTTGGCCACATTGCAGAGATCCTCTCTCTGGTCACTGTAGCTCTGGGCAGAACATCAGAACTGAGTGGTCAAGACCGCAAGATGCTGGCCAACATAGCCATCAAGTGCTTCGTCTGTGAGATACTGGAAGGAGACAGGAGAGAAGAGCTGATGTTCAATTTCAAGTTAGTGAGGCCAGCAAGATTATATACATGCAGTACAGGGCCTATCCTATGAATTTAGTAATAATGTTACCAATTGTTTCAGTTTTAAAACCTCCTATGGAAATGAATGGTATTATCAACCACCAGGTCAAAGACGCACTCTTTAAATATAGTTATTACCAATTGATATATATCCCTTATTTTGCTTTCTTGTAGGTAACCTCTATTCTGAGATATAATTGTATAATTCTTGCTGTTTCAGGCAATTTATCATGGAAAGCTTTGACTATAATGAGGATACAGCCTTGGAGCTCTTTGCTGCATGTGGACTTCATGACATCCTTATTGAAGTGGCAAAGGTAATGATCGTTGACACTACTGACTTCATAAAATCAGGGCCTTCTCATATACAAATCATAAGCAAATTGTAGGTATATATTTGCAAGCATTACTAAAGATGGAATAACATTAACACAAAGAATCACAGTTGGCGTATGATGAAAGGGAAAATGTATCTTTATTATGTTGATATTTTAATTGCTATTGATTCTGATATTTCCTCAAAAATAGATTCCTTTTGTACAAGGGGCTTCTACACTTTGTAAGTTTATTTATTCATTTATATCATGCACACATAATGTATTGAACTCCTATTGTTAAAGTTTCACCCTCTGTCTCACTCTTCAAGGCCCGGGGCAAGCTCTCCGTTGCCCTTGACCTGATCCTGCAGACGGGGCTTCCTAAGATAGACTGCTGCTTGAGAAAACAGCTGGTCTCTCAAGGCTACATCACAAAGTTCTCCGCGGCAGGCGACATGTCATTTGTGAGATGCATGCCCCCTCAACAGGCCATCACGCACCTACTTGCTAAGGTAAGACAAACTATGGAGACTGAATCACAGAATAGCATTTGGAAATTAGTTGACTTGATCAGAAAAGCAAGTGTCTTTTAAAACGTTAATCACAGGATTGGGGTGGTTTTTGTACGACAGCCTAAGAAAGTGAGAAACTTCAGTTGTCAGTGGGTTAAATGAAGATTATGTGTAAACATCAACATAGAGCTGATGAGTGAAGCCTGTATTGTGCATAAATAGGCTTCAGTATTCAGACATGCAGAATGAGAATAATAGGAAATCACTCTGATAGGATATCAAGTTGAAGTCTTAGTGTAGGGTACACTTGAACTTGTTCATGCATTGTAAGGGGAGCCTTCCAAAGTTGCGACTGTGCCCGGATGCGTCGGGGCACGATGAATAGAACGGTCGCGTTTCAAGAGACGCATTCAGGCGCGAAGGGGCGCGATAGTCACCCTCACCTGATTCTTGCATATGAAAAGAAACTGTCTATTGTTGGTATAAACCCGCTCTATTCTTCTTGCGCCCTTTCGCGTCCTACCAGGCGATGGAAGATTATCTCTCCCGTCATTGTTCTTGCTCGTGATGCGCGATGCACAACGCCGCGGTACAGCTTAAAGATAAAGACCAGTTCTGGTCATGCGATTGCATTGTGAAAGAAACGTTGTGGAATCGATCAGAAAAGGTTGATCATCTAGCATATAAGTATTGGTGTGTACTGCAAGGTTCTGGAATCATCAAAATGATAAGAAATTTGGCCCAGTCTTGGTAAAGTTACAAGCACGTACTGTACACAGAAAGATGTATATGGGACTACGTGACCACTTGCGCGATATCTATTTGGTCCCAATAGATATAATCATTTACCAAATATATCAATTAGTAGGCGGTTTCCCGGCAAAATTTGTATCATCACGTATTAGTCAAAACATATTCTTTCACATGATTGGTAATGAGAGCTTCCATTTCATTTTTTGAGAGAGGGGCGTTCCAAAACTGGGCTTTACCTTAAACTTGCTATACAGAAAGTATTTGTCAGCCAAAGCCTTTCTTCCTCTCCTCCTGTTCTCCTCTCGGGGCACAGTCGCAACTTTGGAAGGCTCCCCTAAGAGGCCTCTGTACTTCTCCCAAAGAGTAGGGCATAATCCCTATCGTAAGGATGCACCTACCGTATTTGCCGGCGTAAAGGCCGCAGTATTTTCCCTTCCGAAAATATCAAAAAGTCTGGGTGCGGCCAATCCGCAACAACAGTAAAAAATTGGCTGTTAAAACAGCACATAATTTCGTACATATGGGACTCCCAACGGTACAATGACTAGATCTATACCAGTAATGGTACAGGACATTTCTAGATTAACTCCACACATCTTACTGACAATTTCATGTTGCATTATTGACATGAAGTCTAAAATAAACTTCATAACTTATTTTCTAACATAATCTACCGGTAGATCTAGATCTAAGTTCGTGCCATTGCATCACTAAAAAGTAAAACTTACTGAAAGAAGGGACCGTTACAGAGCTAGCTGCCACGCAACGCAACTGCGCATCTAGCCAAAGTCGCAATTTCGTATTACACCGCACATCGTGGTAGGGGATTATACATGTATGTAGGATACCAAATCTGCCTGCGATACAGTACTAGCTTAAAATCGATGAAGATTTGCTAAATTATACGATCATTTTTAGGTAAACTTCCTGTAAATTTATAAGAATATTGATGAATTTGGTATCAGTTTGTAAAAAAATAGTGTTCTACAAGAAAATTACGATTATTTTGTTTGGTCCATTTGGTTTTTTCCTTTGGTTTTTTTTTTTTTTTCCTCTACAAAATGTCAAAGTTGGGGGTGCGGCCTATGCGGCGCTGCGGCCTTATTGCCGGCAAATACGGTACACATCCCACTCCAGTTTACATGGAAGAGGGGATCACAGTAAATTCAAAAGATATATCCTGACGCAGTCAGCATCAATACTGCTGATATTAATGTCTAAGTTTGTATTTGACTTTTATCAGTATTTGATGTCATTTCTTTCAAAGTTAAGTTCATTATCCTTCTATTTTGCATGTAGCCTGAGCTGATCTTCAGATACACTGAGTTTGTGAGAGGTTGTCTGGATGATGTAGACGCCAAGACATTACTCAAGTTGGCTCAACTCTTCGACCCGTCCAAACCCACTCTTCGACCACTCCTCAAGAGCCAGAGAGAAAGGTAGGCACATCGATAAGATGCATCAAGTATGGCATGTACAACTGTGATCATATGATTCACTGCTACATGTATTTGGGAAATTTACAAGTATGCCTGTAGCCACAGATAAACCAAGATGTAATGTGGTATTCTTAATTCATACAAGAATAATTCCTAAAGAAAATATTTGTTTAGATTATATACAAAAAAATCAAGACATGTGATTGCCATGAATGATACGTCATAGTGGTAACATGCTGTCATGTCTAACTTTAACTAGCTTCATTAGCTAATTGACATAGTGATAAAAACCATTTAATATTCAAAACAATTCCTTTTTCAATTTTGATGAGTATTTTATTCATATTTCCCACCAATTTTAGGAGTCATTCTACTGGTTCAACCTCCTCTCATGATAGCTACAGGACTGCTCAGTGCTCCACAGACAGTGAGGTAAAATATGAATAATTATTGTAAAAGCTGAGATATCTTGGTTACTAGCCTACATCACAGATAGGAGACTTCTCTTTGTCAAGATTTTGAAATATGTGTAATTCCTAGTATGTTGTACCCAGTAATCCTCTTCATATATGATATCTTCTCAAAATTTATGTTTCATCTAATCTGATGATAATAATAATAATAATATTATATGTTATATGTTATACATAGCGCACATATCCACCATGCAAGATGTTCAAGGTGCTCCTATATTACCATGGCTCTGCTAGGCTACGGCTTTTGGTGCTCACAGCGTTCAAGGAATTTGCTGCCGGTATCAGGACTCAAACCACAAACCCTGTGATCCACTGTCCAACGACGTATCCTCTAGACCATTACACCTCTACTAACATGCAGCAAAATAGGAATAGACAAGCATTGTAATCCATTAAGAAAGATGAAGTTTGGCTTTCAAATGGCAATATACCCATGGTATCTTTGCTTCAGCGGTCTCTTTTTGTTTAAATTAATTGTAATGTCCTTTCTTACTCTTATCCTCCATCCTATGTTGATTGACAGGATGGTGCTTTGTTCCCTAAACCCAGTGTGCTAATAGAGATCTTTCTCATCATCCTTCTTAAACTCAACAAGAAGAGAAGAGAACAGGGCAGGTGAGAAGAAACAAAATTAGACATCAGTTTGTATTTTTTGCTTTAGTAATGTTCACTGTTTGTAGTTGTTCATTAGTTGTGTAGGTAAAGCAGTGATTTAGAAATACAAGTAGTTTGATAAACAGATGGACAGGGAGGCAGACAAACAGACAGACAGACAGATGGAGAGGCAGACAGACAGACAGATGGAAAGGGAGACAAACAGACAGACAGACAGATGAAGAGGCAGACAAACAGACAGACAGACGGAGAGGGAGACAAACAAACAGACAGACGGAGGGGTAGACAAACAGACAGACAGACAGAGAAGCAGACAAACAGACAGAGAGGCAAACATACAGAAGCATAGAGACAGACAGACAGAGAAACAGACGCATAGAGACAGACTGACAGACAGAGAAACAAACTGACAGTCAGTTATGTAGAAATAGTAATAAGAGTGATAGAGAAATGGATCATAATTGTGCAAAAGGGCTGTTACTGTTGTGATTCTCTGTTGCACGGTAACTGTGTACCAAAAGTTGTTCGAAATTTCTTTCAGAATAATGTTCATATTGGAATTAAAGAGAAAGAGCAGTAGCAATTCCAAGCTTCTTCAAATAATCCTCAAAACCCTATCATTTGTACAAAAAAAACACAAAAAATAGTATATAGGAGAGGAACACTGGTCATAAACCCTGTTTTTACTTTCAAATGAATTAATGTTTATTGTGTATTTTTACTCTTTTTTCCCCAAACCACATGACATAGCACCCAGTCATTGGAGAATGGTCATGGGTGTGATCTCACCATTCCTGTATGTCCTGAAGAAACCTTGAACAGCTCCGACAGGTTACCTGTAGGTCTCCTGCTACCAACTCAGAATGTCTTAGCTTGTGGGCAGGACCATGCTGCTATAGTAGCAAACGGAGATGTCTATACGTGGGGCAGGGCGCATGAAGGAAGGTAAGTGTTATTTTAGATAAATTGTTGGAAATCTATGATGGATGAATAGTTTAGATAGGTTACCTGTAGGTCTGCTCAGAGTGTGGTAGCTTGTGGACAGGATCATGCTACCTGCTAAAGTAGCCAACGGGGATGTCTATACTATATATGGGGCAGGGCGCATGAAGGAAGGTTATTATTATTAGACAAATAATACATGATAGTGTTAGATTAATACATGGTAATTCTAGTCAAAAGGGTTTCATGGACCATGCCCGGAAAATAATCATTGAAGTGCCAGTTATGATTAGCAAAGGAAAAATATTGAATCATATTGAATCATTTAAAAGATTATTATTATGGCATAATATATCAAATAAGGACCTAGAAACATTAAGAGTACTCATGAGTTGATTCCTGTATTCACAATTTCATACTATGTAATCTATATCTTTATTTCAATCCCTTTTTGCTTGTAGGTTAGGTCAAGGAGATATCATGTCTCTGGATGGTAGAGCCCCTCTCAGAGTAGAGACACTTCACATGCATGGTATCCATGTCAGGGCAGTGGCTTGTGGGAAGGAACATACCATGGCTGTCACTCAGGAGGGAAAAGTAAGAGATGATTTCAAAATACCTCCATTTTAACCAGAAACTAAACTTGTTGTGTACTTTTACTCTATGCCCTTTTGTTCACTTTGACCTAAATGCATGACATGCCATCTAGATTGTTTATTCATTTGGGAAACTGAATAAATTGTTTTCAGGAAAGTGAAATAATTGTTAATTATGTATTATTATATTACATCTTCTTGTTTCAGCACTTATGAATTATTTGATAAAAAACATCTTATGCTTTATGGCAACTGTTGTCAATAAAAAACCTCAAATATATCCGTATCCTTATGGCAGAAAGAAAGCTACAAGCTGTAAACAAATTTGCATTTATAATAGTAGAATGGTGGTTAGAGTCAAGGTTTAGATTTCAATCAGTTGAGCCTCTACAGTAATTAAATTAAAGTAGTGTAAGCAGTGCTTTGCAATATGTAAGGTTTAATTGTACAGTAATTGATTACATGTCATCTGTTTTATTCTCCAGCTGTATGGTTGGGGTAGCTCCTCCTATGGTCAGCTTGGGGTCGGGGACAGGAACGTCCACTCCAGACCGGTTGCTGTAGAAGCTTTAAGTGGTCAGCGATGTCTATCAGTGGCCTGCGGTCAGCTTCATACATTGGTGCTAACGCAAGACCAAAGGTATTAAACATTTCCTTCACAGTAAATCATTATCATATATTTGTTTATTTATTTGTTTATTTTTCATATTCCACAAACTATTCAAGTTTATGACAGATTTTAACATTGATTTTAGAAGAACAAAATAGAGAGTATAGTGAACAGATTGAGATCTAGAGCAACACATATTGCAAGCTTGATGTCATTTTGATTCTACCTGAGGTGGGCTATGTGATTTGTTTGAAGCTCAATGTTTATACACTGAAACCTGTACATAAAGACCACTTAAGGAATCCAAGAAAAGTGGTCTTTAGAAGCAGGTGGTCTTTATAGAGAGGTTGTTTTAGTACTGCTTTCGATAGGAGACTATTTTCAAGAAAAAACAAAACGTGGTATTTGTAGACAGGTGGTCTTTCTATACTACAGGTTGTTACTAAAGCAGGTTTCATTGTATTATGTTAATGGTGGTTGGAATCAATGTGCTGAAAATCAAGATGTACATGTATCACTATGTGACAGGCCAGTTTGTACTTCCGGACAGTCCTTTCCAATTAAAGATATGAAATGAATACTGGTAGTTATATTATATATAATTAATCCGTTCTTTTCATTGGCATCAATCATTTTTATATATTTAAATACATGTATATAATTTCACTCAGGCAATATTATTCTCTCATATATTTGTGTTAACTAAGTGGATTCATAAATATTTTCATTATTTCAAAAGTATATCTTCAAAAAAATAAACAATATTTTTCGGTAGCTATCAAGTACATGTAGTTATCAAGTGATATACACTGTTTTGAATGATTTCAGTACATTACAGAGACAGTAGTAAGCATTTATGTCCTACTCCCCCCTTTAAACAAATATGTTCTGTTCTTGACAGACTGTGGAGCTTTGGTTGGGGTGTCCATGGTCAGTTAGGGCACGGAGACGTAGAGGACCAAATCTTGCCAAAACTTGTCAACCAGTTAAGTAAAAGTGCAATAGTTGGGATCAGTGCTGGTTACGCTCATAGCGGAGTACTCACCAACGATGGACAGGTATGTTACCATAGCAACAGGATGTAAAGGAGATCTCGTATTTGAAAGCAATTAAGGGGAGCACTTAGATTAGGGAGACTGTCAGATAATGATTTTTTTGTTCTTTTTATAATTGATTTTTAAAAAAGAATACCCCGGTAATGCTGCATTGATGTAGAAGAATATCTGTACTATTAATCACGCAACTATTCACTTGCATGATAGTATTTTGAAATTGTTATGCCTTTTTTGTTTTTAGGCAACAAAAATAAATCAATCTATACCAACTATTATATATGAAGTATAAGCTTGTATACAAATAGTGAATGGTTATGAGTTCCATAGTGCGAATATTTTCATGAGTTGAAAGATTAACAATTTATTCAACGAGGCGTCAGACGAGTTGAATAGAATTAACGTTTAATCTTTCAACGAATGAAAATATTTGCACTATTGAACGAATGAAAAACATTCATTATTTGTTTTATACAACATCTTTCAAAAAATTATGCTTTGCTCCTAAATTAAAGTTGGAGTCAGGCCTTCTCGATTACATTCAGATTGCCTTCCCGTCAGATGCACGCAGCTAATATAACAATGTGATACACGCAGGGCAGAGAGGTACGCAGTCTGCATATAACCAAAAATGCCGCTCGTTGAATAGTACTACGGCGAATAGTACCAAAAATGCACGCCCGTGCAATAGTATATCTATTGAATATCATGTGACCAACAATCCTCCAATCAAATGACAAGGATTTACTTAGGTGTTGTATAATATAGGATAAGAGATGTCATGGCAGACTTGTCTGATGGTTCTTGAACATGTAGAATTTCAATTTATAAACATGATGAACGAGATAGGACATACTGTTGTTAATGGGCAGTGAAGCATTTAATAACAAGGATATAGAGCAGGGGAAAGAAAAATTAGGAGAGCAGAGACTATAAGCTGACAAAAAAAGTTATCTATGTACACTGTACTAAGATATGTATATGCAATTTTCACAGTGTAATAACATTAATATAAGAGAGAAAGAACTTCACGTTATTCATCACATCTTATCTTCCCTATCTTATTCATAAGGTATGGATGTTTGGATCCTCATCTTTTGGTCAGCTTGGTACTGGATCAATAGGAAAGTCAACAATTCCCGTCCGATTGAAAGCGTTAAGCTCCCACCATGTCAGCATATTAACATGTGGCTACTATAGCAATGTAAGTCTGCAATTTCTCTTTCTTTTCACATTTTTACTCTTTCATGTTCTTCTTGTTCTAGGTGATCTGTTGTGATCTTCGTTTAAGTAAATTGCAAATTTGTGTGAGGGTTGTGAAAGAACATCTTGTTGATGAAATTAGATTTGTGACTTTTGAAGCTTCAGTAGTCTTTTGGTTTTGATGGTGTTATTAACATATAGAAGAGACTTTTCCTCCGCAGCATTTTGAATTTGATATGTGTATCGGATATATTCAAATGTGTCAAAAGTGAACTGCATTAAAATTTATGTAACATAAACATTCTTTAATAGTAGAGATGATAATAGTGGCTTCTAATATAATGAGCTTACCTGTCACTTGATGATGCTTTTGATGCTCCAATATAATAATGATATTTTTTACCCAGGGATGCCTCATCTGCACCAATGCTGTTCTTCCTGAGGGCCCTGCAATTATTATTACCCCAGCTATTGCCAGGTACCCATTTACACCTGGGTGGAGAGTGGTAAATGTGGATTAATGCCTTGCCAAAAGATGTTAGTGCCGTGCTGGGATTGGAACCCTCAAGACTTGGATTGAGAGTCAAGTGAATGAACCACTATTCCACAACACCTCCACTTATTACCTCAGTTACATACATGTCATTTCAAGTTTGAATCGCAAGATAAGGCAGATTTTCAATTCCAGTTTCCCAATTATCTCAATTAGATTGCCATCACCTGCAACCCTCAGAAGGTCTACACATGGGGGAAGAGTCCTCTAGAGTTGAGACAGGCGTTACAGCTCGCCAGGAAACGTCATCAGTCTCGTTACAGTAACCCTGATCCTCATCATCAGACAGTGACCAGACTACCTTCACTTCCACATGAGAACCAGCATCTACTCCCGTCTCTTGTACCCACCAACATACAAGCACCTATAAAGAAGGTAGGATACTTGTTTCTCTTGCATAATGACCCCGTTCTCATTTCAAGAGATATCTTGATCCAGCCTGTGCTATATCACGCTATCTTGAGTTGAGAACGTGGCCATTTGATTATGGTTGACCCAAAAGTGATCCAACATGACAGACCTCTGGAGGATGTACTGGGTGTGCTCTACAAGAGGTAGCATGATATAGTGCATGCTAGTTTCATATGTTTAACCTGATGCCTAACTTCAACCTTGGACTGTACCTAACCCTAACCCTTACCCAATTCTTTGAAGAAATAGAGTCATGAGTAAATGTTGCTGGAGGGAATGTTGGGTCTTTTTTTTCTTCAACCCATTGCCTCCAGGAACAGGGTGGTCCCTGTATTAAGCCTATGGGAATTGGAGAATTCAGTAGTCAAGTGGTTAATTATTAGGATGATGTTTGTTATGAATGTCAAACAACTTATTCTAAATACTAACTTTAGTCTTCCTAAGTTCCTTCATGACATGGACACCATCATTCCCGTCTCCTTTTCTCTCCTCTTGTATCACAGATGACAATGTCAGGGAATCACTACCTGATGTTGACTACAGTAGGAGACCTCTATTGCTGGGGTAGCAATGAAGCAGGCCAGCTAGGCATGGGAAACAGAGTCAGTCAGGTAGGTTATGATTCAATTTCAATGTTCTTAGAGAAGATACCAGTGGCAGTGAAGTCCAACCCGCTTCATCAGCCACCTGCATAGGATAACCACCTGTCTATGAAGAACACTTTTTGTTTTCCTTGTACACAGTTTCCCTTTGAAATATGTATGAAAGGAACCTGTACACTGTACATAAACCCACCTTTCTTGTTTAAAATGAGCAGTCTCTTATACAGGTTCCACTACCAAATAATACAACTATTATGGTATGAGGCACAAGAGGAAGTAAAATCAAAGTAAGGCCTACAGTTCAGTGCATTAGGTGTATGCAGGATTTAAAAAATGGGAACAATAGACTCTTTGGCAAGGGTTAACAAAAAAAAGCCTTGTAAAATTGTACATGTTAAATAGAGGTGTGAAGTGAATGAAGTTTGCTGCCTAGGTGTGGTGTATCAAGCTGTTTGATAAACTCACTGTGAAGTAAATCAAACAACCTTTACAGAGATGTTTTTTTCAGAAATGTTCAAAATCATGTTTTCAAAATGTCACATAGTTCCAAACATTTTTAATCACTTGAATACAATCCATGACAATTACATCCTACTAGTCGTTTGTACTGTTCTCAGCTAGATAGTAGTTTTACTATTGCTTCTCTATGTATTATACATAGAGTGTCCCAGTTCTCATCAACCGATCAAGGGATGATCTGTTTGTTGCGGTAGGTGCTGGATCCCGTTTCTCACTGGCTGTTAATTATCAGAACCAAGCTGTAGCTTGGGGGTCAGCGGACTATGGAAAGGTAAGAAGTTAACCTAGAAAGATGTGTTGCTGTAGGATTGTAAAGACTCCATGTGGCATATTCGTTGGTTCTATCTGGGAAGATTGAGTGCAAAGTGTTCTGCAACATGCTAGCAATTCCCAGAATAACCACTATGTGAGACATAGTCCTTGACTGATAAATAGTTGCGATTGATTCAATTTGAAGGCAACTTGACAGCAATGGCAACTCTTTATTAAAGAGATAGGAGTTTGCATGTTTGCAAGTGATTGGAGGGCTTGCAATTAATCCCAATAAATTGCAAGTCTTTGTGAGACTGGACCGAGATCCATTTTCACCCAGAAATGCCAGCTTTAGTGTGCTTATAGAAGAATTGTTTTATGTGACCAGAATTTCCTTCTAACGTACGTGTAAAAGATTAGCTTTACTATACAGAATACTTGCTTGATTATCAAACACCGATCATCTTGGATAGTGAAATGATTGAACTTAATGAACTGATTCATAAAGCAAATATTGTGTACAATTTGTTTGTTTTGTTGATACCTGTGTCTTCTCATTTTTGTCTCGCCTGCGTAGCAAAAAGCGAGACATAGGCGCCGCTTTTCCGGTGGTGGCGGCGGCGGCAGCGTCAACATCAAAACTTAACCTAAGGTTAAGTTTTTTAATTTGTAATATAATTTTGAAAGTATAAGTTCTTATTCAATGAAACTTAGACTAAAGGGTTATCAAGTATCCCCAATCATGTGGGTAGAAATTCAGCCCACTAGGTCAAGGTCAAAGGTCATTTCAGGTCAACAAACTTAACTATGTTGTGGCATCAGGCTAAGATTTTTTTAATTGTTATCATAATTTTGAAAGTATACATTCCTATTCCATGAAACTTGAACATAAGGGTTATCAAGTATCACCAATCATGTTATTAGTCTTTTAGGTGACAAAGTAAAGGTCAAATGTCATTTCAGGTCTGGAAACTTAGACTTTGTTGTGGCATCAACATCAAGATTTTGAAATTTTAGCATAATTTCAAAAGTGTTTGTTCAAATTCCATGAAACTTGTACCCAAGGGCTATCAAGTATCACAAATCATGTGACACAAATTCCAGGTCACAAAGTCAAGGTCAAAGGTCATTTTAGGTCAGTAGACTTGGATTATGTTCTCAAAATTTAATATGAGAATTAATAAATAAATTGTTGTTATTTGTTCATATTTCATGAAAGTAAATATTCGATTCATTTGAGTACTTTCCCATGAATATTCTAATAGTAATTTTAGTATTCAATCCCAGGCCTAGTATGTACATGATCAGTTACAGCTAGGTGATAATATTGATGTTTGGATAATATATATTGGAGTATATCTCATAATAATGTTCTCATTATGCTAATGAGACGTGATGTGATGTAGATAGGCTCTACCTTCCAAAAGTGCTGAAAAATCCTCTTTTCTTAAAAAGTTTATTAGATAACTTTATTTGTAAATTACTGACAAGCATTGAAACATTTATAGTCTTACCCATACACTAAATCTCATTATATTGTATTCTTATGATACAGTAAATAATTATTCTGATGATTCATAATCAATATTCACTTCAAAATGCTTATTATATTCAGAGGATTTCATTTTCGGGGGTCTGCAAATGGGCCACCCTGCCTATAAAAATAATGTCCAACCTCAATTTTTCATCATATCGAATTGCGTAATGCCGAATTGCTTAATGCAGGCGAGACCGCCGAGAGCGTTTCACTTGTTTAAATAAATATAACTACAGATAACAAAAGTTTGCAGTATGTAAGAGGAGATGCTTTAAAGCCCCACTGCACTACTTGTAGCTACTTGCTCCCTCTATATAGAAAACAATGCCTAAGCGGTGCCCGTTGGTCCCCCATGATCCTCTTTTTCTTATGTTAATTGAGAGCTGAGTTGATGAGATAACCACCTGTCAGTGACCATGCTGGGAGGTCTAATCCCTCCTGGCCAAACTAGTGCAGACGGGCTTTAATAGAGACAAATTGGAAATAATGATTTAGTTAGCACATTAACATACACGTAAATGGTGCTGTAAATTTCTGTTTGACAGCTTGGCATGGAAACTCGAGAGAAGATGTGTCTTCCGTCCTACCCGACATCGGCCTACCAGGACCACAGGGCAGGTTCTAAGAATACCCCTAGAACCTTCCTCCAGCCCACCATCATACCAGGCATACCAGCTATACATGTAGAGAGGGAGAGTATAGCCAGCTGTGATAGCAGTGATGAGAGCTCGGATGGGGAGGATGATGTAAGGAGATGAGGAATGGAACGATGATGGTTGTCATAGTAATGATGATGGTAGTTTTGGGGAGGATGATGTTTGTGATGCAGATGAGGAGGATGTGGGCAGTGTGGTATGACTGAGGAAATGGAGGATATTGATGGTGAATATTGAGATTTTAAAATGGATGAAGTTAGTGAGGAGGAGGATGTTGGTGGTGGTTGTGGTTGTGGTGGTGGTGGTGGTTGTGGTGGTGGTTGTGATGATGATCATGATGATCATGATATTGGTGATTTTTTATTGTGAGGAGGATAATGATTGTAATGAATGTCATTATATTAGAGAGAAATACATTTCCTGACCCAGCCCCTTCAGCTAATTGTGTGGAAAACGAAAGCTCTGTCTCAATGACACATTGTGATTAGCATGCATTATTAATGACAGTTTGATAATACATGAAGTATGTACAAGATTTTATCAGAACGTGCACTCATATTTCAGAACATTCTGTTTAATAATGATATCACCACATGTTGAGCAAATGCCCTATTGTAAACCTTATTTGATCCCAAGTTCATTGATAGAACCTACTGTTTTGATAAACCTGCAGTCTATTCATAATTTTCTGTATTGTTGTGTATTCAGCTCCAGGATAGTGGAGTATTAGAGTCCATCATCTCCGGTCTACCTGACTTGGCTCAGCCAGATGAAGATCTACCTGTCTACGGCAAGCCAAGTCTCTCTCTTACTCTCACACATTTGCAAGTAAGTAAAATCTCTATAGTTCCGTGTGTCTGCAACTTATAAGTTATCATGAAGTTCATAGAAAGAGGTAAGAAGAGACAAGGGAAGGAAAGGATTCATTTATAACAGCAAACTTAAGTACTCTTGTTTCTCTGTCATTTATTTTATGTTACGATTATTCATTTGGTGTAAAACGGTATTTACTCAGCAATTCAAATACAGTTACCATCATATATCACCTCATAAATTAATTGGGATTAATTTTTGTTGTCTTCAGGAATGCCAGTTTCAGGCTATTGCCTTATTTCAGGCTGTGTGACGTCTTAATCCTTTTTGTGCATTGTTTAAGGCTTTTATTTTTTATTTTTTATTTTAAAAAATCACACTGTACCATGTGTATGAATTCACATTGTATTATTTGAGGCTCCATCATGTATTGGCATCTTTTCAGGCTTAATAAGAAAGATCATATGGCATCCCTATTCATATAATACAAATCTACTGTTTCTTTTTATAATTTACCCAGACCTTCTTCAGCTCTGCAACCATCCTACACCATGCAGTCAACACAGAACACTGGTGGTTAGCAGTGGAATTAAGCCAACAGACTGGTGATCATATCTCAGCATTAGGCTACAGTCTCAGAGAATTAGAGACTGGACTTATTAGTGATCACCAAGCACACCAGGAGAAAGTAGTGACTACTGTCACCAAGTATTTAAGGTATTTTGAGATTTAAGATGTGGCATGATTAAAGATTTTCATAAGATTTAATCACTATTAAAATAACATGGAGAAGGAGAGGCAAATTTTCTAAAACATTAGAAATTCTTCATCATTGTATGTACTTGACTGATTGGTGTATCGAAAAGTCATCTGAATATAATTATTCTTGGTTTATGAAGAATAATTAAAAAACTGGATAACTTTGGGTATCGTAGTGTATCCAATTTCCACTGAGGAAAAATTGAATGTTTATGTAGAGGAGTTCACATTATTGAACACTTTTTATTAAACTCTAGTTATTTGCAGCCACCATCAATATTGTGCAATTGAGATTTTTGGTTTAGGATGAGCATATTTGAATTTACTTCTTTATCTCATTATTTTAACGACTTTCTTCCACTGTCACTTAGATTGGTTTTAGAGAAAGCACCAACTTCCAGGTTCAATGAAGCTATCGTCATAGAAACAGGCAAGCAGCTGTTGATCCAGGTATAATCCATCTTTCCCTTCAAATCAATTCAATCTATTGACATGTTTAAGTGATGAGATTAAAGACCATTGAGAAGTAATTATTGGCCTCACATTAACATCCAAGGCAGATGCTGTGGACAATATTTAACTCTGTAAATAAGATTTTCATTGAAAATGTTACATGATGATTCTGCCATTGCAAAAATATAATAAACAATATATCCGTTGACATGCATGTCATTCTGTAGTCAACATTTGATACTGCAAGCTTCTTCATTGGGATATTATATCCTAGGGATTTAGATTTGGTAGTGCATAGTTTTTATTCATTTTTTAAAATTCAACTTCCTAATTCAGGTAACCAGTTGATATAATCTCTGATAGATGATGATTAAGTTGTTTCGTTTCTGTGAAAAATCTAACAGTATAGTGTCCATTTAACTCCATTGTCAAAGTGAGATTTACCTGAAATCAATGCATTTGTTTTCACAGATCTTCCACTACTGGCATCGTCATCAGCACCTAGCTATCAATGAATTGGAATCTCTTCTTCTACCTCATCTAGATCTACTGGCTCAGCCACTCAGTTCATTACTCTTCAGGTTAGTCAAGTTATTGAAGTCCAAAGAACTTAAAATGAGAGATATGACAACAGAGGAGCTCACCTGGAACTTTGGACATACCTCCTACAATCATATATGTGCATGTAGCTCCAGCAGATGGTATATACTTTGGGATTCTTGTCTGTAGTGCCCCACATGCATTAAATTTATGTTGTTGATTATTCTAATGTCAGTCATTGTAAAGCCGGTTTTTGGAGAGTATATATGTAGGATTTGATAGCAATCAAGCTACATGTATATCTAAATCCAGAACTGTAGAATCCTATTTTATATGAGTTAATACCTGTTCAAATCGGTGAGAGAGCATATTCTGGAGGAGCTTTATAGGATAAGAATCATGGGGGAGGTTTTGAATTTAGTTATTGGCATGAGAACTTCTTTTTTACACTATTCCTTACGCGTGTTTAAAACTATTAACAGAATATCATGAAGAGAATTGCAGCAAAGTTGAGATTGGAATCTGTTGAGATGGTTTGAATTACAATCTGTAAGTTTTTCTCGGATGAGACACCAATTATGCATACATACTTAGAGTTAATTAACCATCGATTTTGTACTATCCTTTGTTTCTCAGTGTGGACGAAGGTGCAAGAGATAAAGAATCAGAGCCAGGCAAAGCCGACTACCTCATACCTCCAGCATTCTTAGATCGCTTCAGCTCTTCGTTCTGCCTAGAGATCACCAACCATGTAGTGGCCTCTGTCTCCAGTAGTCAGCCCACGTTAGCCAACCTAGACCAGGTACTGTCTACTTTCATTCCAGTTCAAACCAGTTCCAACCAGTTGAGACTGGATGCAGCCGCTGCTGCTTCGTCTTCGTACGGCAGTGTGCCTGCAGAGAAGCTTTGGCAGGAGATTTTGTTCAACCTAAGGAAGGATGTAATGTCTCAGAGCTACATCAGACTGTCCGGCAAGGATCTAGCAGCATTGGTGCCTGGAGGCGGTGTTAGGAGCAAGGTGTCATTGGACTGTGTGGTGTTTACCTGCGGACATCACTATCAGAGACAGGATTTAAAGCGTCAGGTCATGTCAACGTGGGGTACCGACATGGAGGCTCTCCCTGTCCCTCTTCCCATCACTCAGAAGGCATTACAGGCCATGTATACCGATGAAGGGGATAAGACTTTACCCGGGGCATGCCCTCGATGCATACATAGTGCAATATTGGCCTACCAAAAAGAGTAATTCTGTGGAAGACAACTCTGAAGAGCATCACGCGGGCAAACGGGGATCTGTGCATTTCTTATTGTGTTCTTGTCTCTTAAAAATGAATGGTAATCGTTAGCCAAATTTCTAGAAATTATATGAATACATGAGCATAAGATGGAAACCTAGGCTCTATCTTATAAATAGTTTTGCAATGTGAGATTAATCGAAACTGTACTTAAAAGAGATACATGTAGGTGTATGTAAGTTTGCATTGATTGGAGGACCTGCGATCAATGGGGATCAATCACAACTCTTTATAAGACAGGGCCCAGATGAACATTCATTTGATAGGACTCAACTCTGCTACAAGCATCTGCATACCATCTGACCAGTTAATGTGAAAAAGCTTCTGTACGATATACCTGTAGACAGTTCAGCTTCTTCTCAGACTTGTGGCATAAGAACAAAATCCTTCCTCCACATCTAGCTGCGATGCTTCCTCCACTCATCTACTAGTAAGTCAAATTAGAAATGCTTGTGTTTCTACTCGTTTCTTGTAAGACTATTTTTACTCGATATATGCTATCCATTCTGCTGTAAACAGTGTAAATATTCATGTAATATACAGATAGATATGTATCTTTACTTTTATCTTTTACGCAAATTTCTATGCCAACTTTTCGCATGAAAGATGATTTTATGCATCAATGTTCTTCCATGAAATAACTTGCCATGTTTCTTTCAGGTAGTTAAAAGAATTTTTGTTTGTCTCCCATTGGCATGAAATGAGAATTTACTACAGCCATTGTGTGATAGATGTGCTAGGAAAAGAAAGTCATTGTGGTTGTATATATTTGAAGTTTAAGAAATGATTTTAAATATGCAAGTAACATGTCTCATATACCGGCGAATAGGAACAGGGAAGAGCTTTTGTGAAAGCTTAATTACAGTGCTAGTACCTAGATTAAAATACCTACCTTCACAGTATATGAGGTTGTTTTAGAATCAAACTTGGCACTCTAAATGTATTTATTCATACCTTATTATAATGCTTATATCCTCCTTTTGATTTTTTCCCATAGTTTTGATGATTTTAGTAGTGTATTAAGCTTGTTTCTTTATCTCACATAACATACCAGATAAGTATTAAATTAAGCATGACTTGTAGTGTTGGCATAACCAAAAACACACCTGTCACTTTTAACTGAACTAATATCAGAGACAATATGGAATAAATTTTGAAAATTGAAGTTACAAACTATTATTTCTTGACAAGTTTTAATTACTATACTCTGATCAATACAAATTTATGTCCAAAGTAATTGCTTATATTTTTTAAATATATGATTTCTAATTCTATTGCTATTGTTCATCTCAATGCTGTAGATTCTTCAGCCATACTGCTATTGATATGACTCATATTTCATCCATGACTCAAATTTTCAAATTATGTAAGAACAGAACTCTAGCACAGTTCTGAAATGATATTTCTCCACTCACTTGAATCACTTTGGCTCAAGTATGCACTGAAATAGTGTTTGTTTTGTATCTGGATTGCTTGAATCTGTCATTGAAATTGAAATCTCTCCATTGTCTCTGTGGAATTCTCTACCCTATACCAATTGGGAATATACCTTCTCTCAATACTTTTTAAAAAGCCCTTAAGACCTATCTTTTCTAGCTAAACAAATTTAATGTTATGTTGTTATTATAAGTAATATCATTCTGATGAGAGTGTGTAATCTTGGATATCACAGGGTTTTATAATGTAAATCAGACAAATTAGCCCTCATGAGAAACATTAAGAAGGGTTTTATCATTTGTGAAATTCTATTAATTTGGGAGATATTCATGATTTCTGTATAATCTTTTTCAAAGTCGATGTGTTGCAACATGTTACATCATGAATGCTTTTTTGTATGTTGGACACTTTATGTAACTAGTAGTCCGTATCAGCAGAGTGAAAACCTGGGGATTGGGTATTTTTATCTTTGCCTCAGATTCTAAACAAAATCCTGGATTTACCTCATGCTGCAATCATAATTATAAACCTTTAGGTCAGTCAGGAATCCCATGACCTTTGACAAGCCGATCGCCTGTCTGATTATCAAGATATTTATGATTGGAATTAGAAATGTCAAAAACTGTTTGCCACACAGTTTTAAACAGTTTGTTGTAACACTACAGTCTATTGGGGAAAATGAGTATGGTAAAACCGGTCATTCAAATATTTTTTACTTTTTTGAAGCACTTCATGATCATTTTGAAGTGCAATTTTTTTAGGGCTTCAATATTACACCATATCATACTGATCACACGTAGGGCCATGCATCTCAGATTTGTAAAACTGGAAACATTGTTGAACAATTTTACTGTGAGTCTATCATCTGTTGGGAGCCAGAAGGTTGTTTACCGAGTGTTAAATGATACGAGTTGGTGACTTTCTGGCTCTGATGAGATGATGTTGTGGTAATTAGATACTTTTGCAGTAGTTTAGTTTCCAATATCAATTCTATTTGGATTGCCAAATTTCTATGCAGTTCATAGTGACTGCCAATGGGTTTTTGAGCTACATGTAAGTTTTCATAGGGTATTTCACACGGTACATATTCAGGTGTTATATGCTTGAGTGCTTACCAGTAGTAATGGACTATTATACAAATGATGCATGCAAATAAGATCATTTTACAATCTATCCGCACTGGAGTTGAGGCTGTATGCATTTACCGTACAAAGCTGTCTAGGCATAAACAGCCTGAATGAGAGCGGATAGATCCTGTGATGAAAACATGCATCATTTGTTTTACCGGGTATACAACGAAACCCCTAGATCCTTGTTATTTGATGTAAAAAGAATACATTTCAAGATTATTATTTCGTGTCATTATCGCTGATAATTAAATCCCAAGTTTAATATGCCTACTTTAGTGGGCACATAAGAGATAAATGCACTTCAATACACGTTAACGCAGTGCTATATAAGTATAGGCCCACACACAGTATAATCGCACAAACTTCTACGCGCATAAATCGTTGGATAGTACTGGAAACTATTGCAAGCTTTTTCATGAAAAAAAACGTGGGATAGTCTCACATGTGTCACATGTGACTGCATTTGATCAATCATATGGTTAGGATCTAGGAGTGAGTTGAATAATATGAAATTATTCTATTAATTTATTATTAATATGCTTCCCGGTCTTGCAATAATCAGAATGCAAGTTTTATGCATTTGCTGTTGCAACGTTTGATAGGCATTGGTAATTTCTGTGTGATAGCAGTTTTCATGAAATTCCACTTCACATTTTAAATGGTCTTTCTTGTGTCTGGCCAAGCCTCAGGAATTGATTGAATGTTCAGTTATCGTTACTAAAATAGAAACAAATTATCACTTACATAGTTCCTATGAATTCATGTAGATTTTAATTACAATTTTTGGAAGGATAAATTTTAAAAATTTTAAGGGTGAATTAAGAACTCTTTTGAAAAAAAGTGAGTTAGAAATGAAATACGATTTTTTTTTTTGTTTGGTTACACTGTATTGAATTAAATTGAATACATCATCTTGCTGTAAACTATGGGTGCGTTTATGCTCAACTTTTTCTGGCCAGAATGAGGCTTTTGTTACGTGGTTAGCTCAAAACACGGTTGCGTCTTTTCTCATTTTCATAGAATCACTGATAAACGGCGATCATAATCGCCCATCGTAAACTCACAAAAAGGTGCGTTTACGATCGGCGATTCTCCAAAGAGACGGTTTCTGGGGAAGCATAAATGCACAATCATTTGTAAACGCGTTTGAATGTTGTCCCGGGGTCAACGTAGCATGGGCAGTGCAGGTTTGCGAATCCAGCTGCAAAGCCCGAATTTGCCTGGAGGAGCCTTCAAAAGTGAGCATAAACGCACCCTTTTAGGGCATATACTTAACTTTTAAAGTGTTTGGTATGGGTATGAGCATCATGTTTTTGAAAGGCTATTTGATATGCTTGGCTTGGCAGATCTTTTTTCTCAATAGGTATTAACCAACTCGAGGTTTCAACTCAGATGTATTTTCCAATGGGAAGATTTTCAGTATTGGAAACAAGTATGAAATAGGAACAACAATTATTAAGGGTTTTATTTTGGATGCATTTTTGTATATGTTAGTTTATGTGTAATAACAATTGCATGTCGTATTTTATTTTTTAAAGAAATATCAAAATATAATTATATGTCAAAAAAAGAAAAAAAAGAAGAAGAAAGTTGCAATCTGTTCATTAGGTCCTACATGTGCTTTAAATGGAATATTTTTGCAATGCAATGTACAAATAAAGTGGAATCTTTATATATGATAAATGTTGATTTCCTTCATTGCAATGTGGTTTTCATCCAGGTTTCTTGAACCTTGTATTAGTAATTATATGAAATTGATGTATTCTTCAACTCTCTTATTTTCATCACTCTGTTCTTTGTCTTCTCTACTTCTTTCATTTTTGTCTTCATCACTCATAATTCTTCTCCAGCCCAAACTCTTGTATTTCTGGACATCGTTTCAAGAAACCATCACAATATTAACAATTCAAGCAATGAATGACTCGAATAACAACAAATTTCATAACTTTGTTCTAAACAAAGCTTTATTTTTTGCAACATTCACATGCTACAATTAATTACAAAAAAAGAAGGGAGAAAAAAAACAGAAAACAGAAATCTGCAATGCAAGATTGTAGGAAATAGTTTACACAAAAGGACAGAAATTAAGCGTGTAAATTAGAAAGTTTGCATGGCGTTCTACAAAACTTGACTCACCAAATATAAAACCTAGAACTAGCACTGACCTTGTATGACCATTTCTTTGACTTCTACTTTCTCATTTCTCAAGAAAAATTCACGACCAGCTGCATCTTTCCTACTGCCCTTAAGCAGACATTTCATCTCATATTTTGGGTTCGAAAAGAACAAATTTATGCTTACACGTATATCGATAACAAAATACAACTTGATTCCCTTTTCACACTTGGACCGCATATCCAAAATATCAAAGTACATATACCATAAACTATTTTGTTTTTGTTTCAAATCAAGTTACTATAAGAGAATATTTCTTTTAGTCTTCCCAGACAAGACTTTCTTTCATTTGACATCAATTCTGTTTAAAGACAATAGAAAGATAATGTTCAACTTTGGTCATTGTTTATGCATATTCATTAGCATTTATCAAGCTACACAGACTACACACATGGAATACTGACTGACACAGTGTGTGCACATTGTTTAGAACTATTGCAGATACACTTGTTTGCTAGGATGAAATAAGTCGACATAAAATGACAGCTAAGGTTATTCACAGTGACATAATCTTCTTGTTTGGGGTATAACCGAGTGCAATGGTTCCACGGTGCTCTAAGGAGAGAGTCGCACACATCTTCTCAGTCGGATGCTGGATTACAGTAGATCAACGACAACCCTTATGTGAGACACATTCACCAATGTAGGCTCTGGCGTCATGAATCCTACCGAGAACAAGTGTTTACTTGATGTATAGTACTGCCAACAGCACCACAATTTTAAAGGAGCACTATACTTTCATGGTTTACTCTATCTGATGTTGTATTACCAGATAACATATTTGTTATTACAGGTCCCACTCTTATAACACAAAGTTATCAGATATCTGTAATTCACAGCTATTCCAAGTGAAGATTTCCAAGAGATAGGTTGAAAACAGAAAACAATTTGCATGTTCTAAAGCTTTCTGAACTTCAGACCATGTAGGAAACAGCTACAGGGATCAATGATGATAGTGGTGATAGTGGTGGTGATAGAAATAAATGGTGACAGAATTGAGGAAAGTTGGTTTGTTGATTGAAAAGCATAGAAGAAGGCAGACAGGGAATGTGATAGAGAATTGGTAATGAGTCCAATGAGTCAAGTCCAGCAATCCTTATTCTCAACATGGAAATCCCTCTAGTTAGTAGCTCTGAAACACAGAACAATAGATATACCCTAAACTTCCATATTGTCAGCATGCAACAAATTGTCTGCATACTCTAATCAAGACTGTATTCTCCAAATCTAGGCCTTGTTAAATCGTCTACGTCCAGAAATTGGCTTTGTCCACTGACTTCATCCTGCTTCATCCTTTGCATAAACACTGTTCATGCATCAACACCTACCTATTCTTGAGTGGCTTTTAAAATTGTTCCTAAAAATGAAGTTTTGTAGGGCCCACAACTAGTCAAAATTCACACAATCTACAACAGCTACCAAGCAAGCAAAGTTAGCATTTTTAAACACACATCTTTTTTTGATATAGTTTACACAGGAGCTAAGGAGCAAAAATATGATTCTTACGATAAGTTTTAAACTATGCACAATCCACACATTAAGATTTAGTAACGTACATGGTGATCTTTTTCCCATTTTGTTTATCCAACAGAAGCGTTGATGATGTTGCAGTTAAACGAGGATAGGATATAGATTTCTTTTACAATTAACATGGATTAAAAGTATCATGAGTACACTTAGAAGGGATGAGCTACACAGTAATCAATTCATAGCTGTTTACTTTCTTAACAGGTTAAAATGGCTTAGCTAAGTTACCTAATTATACATGATTTCTTATCACAAATAACTTCTCTTTATGCAAAGTTCTAAATTTGATGAATCTACTTCTCTACAAGCATAACAACATTGGAACTGTTCCATCTGACATCAGCTATCATTCTTTCACCACGTGGGCGAGTCCAGAATGACATTTAAAGTATATACCATATTGAGAGATAATGTTGCTACAGATAAACTACATTTTCACTAAATCACTCTACAAGTATGTATAACATCTTTCAATGCTTTGTCTTTGTTTTAGATATGAAGGGACAACATTATGAATGCCTATTAACAGAAAAATTGTATGATTCTATAGAATTAAGAAGTTCCTTCAAACATCTATATTTTACCATTTTCTAAAAATTTCACTTCAGTAATTAAAAATCTGCAGTCCAAATATGCTTGGCCTCGTATTTCTAGAGGGATAGATATGCATATAATGCAAGATCAAAACACATTATAAATACCTTTTATACTAAACACACTCAGAGTGTGACCTAATTATTCATAAAATCAATAATTAATTAACTCAGGTTTGCTATAAAGTCACCTAATAGCAGTCAAAGAGAGCTAGAATAAGTAAATACTCTTTTTTTTTCTTTCAATCAAAAATATGAAAATTAGGAACACTTGCTAAATATATAGAGGAAAGGGGACTTACAATATATCTATCAATATATCTTATATCTATGTAGTAATGGATAAAGCACAATCAATTACAGAGATCTTCGGATTTCTTATGATTCAGTATCTTATAAACCAATGACAGATCAACAGTATTACAGATAGGAATGAAGTCTGTAGTGCACTGATATTATATTTGAAAGGTACAAAGTAGACTCATTTTTGAGCAGGTGTTTTTGGACTAATATGCATGGTTGAATTCATTCTTCTGTTTTTTCTTAACCAATGTAACCAATGGTGTTCACATTCGTATCAAGTGAGGCCTGCAATATGAGTTACAAAAAGGGATGAGCGAAAAGCCTATACATTTTGTCAGAATTTGAACACAAAATGAATCTGAGATGTCTGTATTTGAATTCCACTACTTGACAGTGAAGGTGACTTTGAAATATATTTGTATAGGTGTCTGCATATGCTTATCACATCTTTAAAACTAACACATGAAACTGCTACACAATGGTCTAATCTACTCTACAGCATCACGTCTTCAGATTTTTCCTAGCAATAATCCGGACATTTATGGATTGGGAACATACATCTGAGCAAACATAAATGATTTTTTAAATGTTTGAACAACATAATACAAATAAATCAAAAGTAATTGGATAGTCATCATTACATTGTAAATTTATATTACAACATATTTACAATGCTGGGAAGAAACTTTGTGACACTATTATGGACCATACCATGTGTTATATATCACTGTCCGAGTACAATGATGGGTTTACCCAATGATCTTTAACATCAAGTGCAACGTGACAAAATTGTCTCTAGGACAGCATCATACGGCAGTATCTTATTTTTCAACAAAGACATATATAAAAGGAAAAAAAAAGGTGTCACAGAATTTCATCCACAGATTACGTAAGTTTTAAAGCAATGACCAGCAAGGACACTCCCTTCATTTAGCCACCGAAAAGTGGGCGTGGTCAATGCGTCCTACCGTCGTAGAGGTAGGAACTGATTGGTTCTTCATCTTCGCTAACATTTCCAGTTTGTCACTGGGTGAGAAGCTACATGCTTCCATATTGTCTGATTTTGTGATTTTCCTGGGCCAGAACTCTGGCTTTGTTGTATGTATCTCTCTCTCCTTCTATACCGGTAAGTAAAGTTGGGAAGAGATGATGATATTGATGATGAGTGGTCTATGGATGTTCTTGATAATGACTCCCATATGCCAAGTCTCTATCCATGTACAAAAGTGTTTTGAATCTAAAAACATGCCTTCAAAGAATAT
The DNA here is from genome assembly GCA_037976565.1 of Mesocentrotus franciscanus. Taxonomy (NCBI): domain Eukaryota; kingdom Metazoa; phylum Echinodermata; class Echinoidea; order Camarodonta; family Strongylocentrotidae; genus Mesocentrotus; species Mesocentrotus franciscanus. The sequence continues at coordinate 12,998,956 of CP137666.1, read as the reverse complement.
CACATGATAAACTGACCATTGATCGCAATCTGAAAATAAAAGTTTAGTGTTGCCACTAAACCAGAGGCATGGCTTAGAACAGTCCTTCCAGCATGAAATCACCTCTTTAAAGAGCTGTTTGTGAATTATCCTCCATTATAAACTGGAATCACTAACTATTGTGATCTATTCTTCTTCCTGGATCATGAACTACAGATATTCCCACCTGGTACATCTACATATGTGTCAAATTCTTCACAAGAAATGTTATAAACTGAAATATTTGCTCTTCTTTTGTACAAGGACAGAATACAGAGCATTGTTTAGATGCATAGCAGCAGGACCACTAAACTACCACCATACATTATTGAGAGTTTATCTATCAACATAGTCGGAGAATTCTCCATTACATGAACGATTCCTCAATTATCTGGCTCTAACGAAAGGCCACCTGGACATTTCATAGTAGTATCTTAGACGATTACTTGTACTGCCCAGCGGGAATCATTTAAATAACATGGATCTACTACTAATCAACATGTATACTTACTTAGAATGCAATATAAGGTACATCCATTCACAATTTCAACCAAATATTAGAATTTAAAACTAAAAGTATTCAGGCTCAGCCTCTCATAATAAAATTATACCATAAAAGCATTAGAATCACACAAAGAAAAATTATTTCCAGATCTGTCTCAGAATCTTAAGATTGTCTCAGTTTAATCTCTCCTGACTATCTTGTATTTTAAAAATTAAGCCTATATTTTCAATGACTTTTTTTTCTGGGTAGGAAGGTTGGACAAAACTGTACCCACCAACAGCAAATCACTATCAATCTATAGAATTTTGGATTTGCATTTAATTATCTCTCAAAAGAAGTTTTCCATGAAACTTTCTACAATTGCTGACATAACCGTTTGTTTTTCCCTAATAATAAGTGGTCCTGAAAATAGATCTTAAAGCACATATATTTCCATAGTACAATGTATTTAATATCATGTAACCATTTCTAAGATTTGTTTGTTATGAAACATAAATCTCCAGAAATTTTAAATAATGCAGAACAAATACTATTTATCGTTTGAACATACCAAGACAGAACAACCTGTGTAAATTACCTACTTTAATATATGATTAAATTGACACAGTCATTTATTCAGTTAACGGAGCTATCATTATCACAAATATTTCACATAGATTGATTTAAAAAAAAAATTCTTTGACTTTTACACTTTGACATTGCTTTATGTTTTGTAGAAAACAAGACTATCACAAATGTAATGTATTTAAAATAACAATTCTAATCTACATTTTTTAAACATTTCTACAATCAATCAGAATTTATCTCCTACAAAGACTGGGAAGTTCCATACAAGTTAAAAATATTTCACTTTTAAATCAATTACTTATGACAAATGAATATTCAAATTTAAAAAACAAATGTACTACCAAAAAAAAAAATATCACAGGTAGCACAGAACCTATGTATCATAGTAGATACACTGGTTTGGACATGTTATACACCATTGTGTAGATGAGCATTCATAGATACTTTAATTTCAACAATCTTTTAAGGAACTTTATGTGATGAACTATAAAAGCCAGCGATATTTATCTATCATGTTCTGCATCCAGTCAAATATAGGGTTGTGTTACCCATGCATTACCGGTTGAAAGGTATAACAAGTCCATGTCCAAATGGTACCCATTATCAATCTGTAATTACAGTGGGACATTACTGTCAAAATGCTGGCTATAATTTCAACATTGTCCTTTCAAATAAAAAATGCATAATGATTATAAACTTCACAAGAAAAACATTGCAATACTCCATATCTACTCCTCATTTAACTTCATTACTGAAACAGTAGAAGAAAGATGTTGACTTTCAAACATATGTATTATATGCTGGCTCAAATTATATCCGACTTCGAGAAAACTGTCCTGTACAACATTAGAAACATTCATCTTAAAAGTAATGCTGATTTGTACATGCTGCAAGAGAAAAAAAAGTTACAATAAATTCTTTTAACAAGAGCATATTCTATTGTAACATAAGATATTTAGTACCATTATGCTTCCACAGCTTTATAGAATCAATTATACTGACTTCTGTTTTCTAGCTTTAATATGACTTGAGTTTGGAAGGAAGGTGGAAGGGGGGAGGAGGGGGACAACAACAGGCAGTCATCATTTTCATACACAAGCACACATTAGAACTAAAGGTGCATTGTTCACAAGAGGGAAGGGGCTAGGGATGTACACAAAATATTCAACAAGTCATTTCATAGTTTGAACCTCTTTCTTACCATGCGATGCATAAAGGGACATCAACAAAACCTATTTGTTTACAGACTGATCTACAACATACATTCACTGTAATTTCTTTTACCAAAAAAAGACATAGTGTCAAGTAGTACAACCGTACGTTTCATCAAGAAGGAACAATGAATCGGAGAAACACCACACCAAAACCTGATTTGGTGTTCTTACTGCACATTCTCAGCATAGCTGATAAGGACCATAAGTGTGGATAATCTACGTCAGAGGTTGATCATTTTGGGGGCTAGCATTTCCAGTTTCCATCCCATTTGGCTACTGAAAGTCCTTGAAACCTATCTCACTAGTAGAGTAGGTGTGACTCTCGTGTCTGGGTAGTCAGTCCACAATCCCAAGAATAAATTTCAAACGGTGGATTAGAATAGAACGGTCATGAGTGCGGATGTGCTAAAACTAAACAGACAGTACATCACATTAGTGTTAAGAAAAAAAGTCTACAATCATTATAATTAATGAAAAGAAAAACTGACAAGAAGAAATAAAAAAAGAGAAAAGCTGAAGATCAGCTCTGGACACCACTCAAGAACCCTATCAAGCTGCCTTGTGCGTGAATCTCATTCAAACATCCTTCTACAAATTCTGTACAAATACTGTCCAAAAGCGTTTATTTCATCATAATAAACCTCTGTACATGGCTTTGAGCCCAATTCAGATTTTTTACGCGGTTAGTACAACATGAATATTTTTTGTTTTTTATTTTTTTGTTTAATTTATGTATACAAAAAGACTGAATAATACTTGTTTTTGACTTTGAGTCATCATCATCACATTCATGAGTTTATGGTTGGGTTACTGGTGAGCATCTTCCAGCCCCACGCTGTCACCGTTATAGGGTCCCTGTTTGGTGGTGGTGGGGAGGTCGTACCCGCCCTCGTGGAAGCTGGATACCGGATCCCCCTCGCCCTCCAGGTCAGCAGCTTCAATGTGGAACTCGCCACCGAAGTCTGTCTGGTTAGCAGGTGTCACACTGATGTCCTGTTCAGCCTGGTGATACATGACGCCCTCTTCATCAGAGCTGGATGGTGAACTGGTGGTGGAATCTGAGTTGCCTGTTTGTCCCTGGTCTTCAATCTCCTCCTTGTCTACTTGGTTCTTTCCTCCAATGGTGGGTTCATCATGCTCGATGGTCACACCGCGACCACGCCCTGGTTCTGATTGTCCACTTCGCTCCTTGCCTTCTTTTGGTTTCCTCTTTGTCTTCTTGTTGTTCCGCCTCTGTTGATCCATTCCAACTTGCTGCAAACCAAATCAATGCCAAAGAGATATAAATTAACTTCCAAACCATACACTACTTATATTGATGGTACAAATCATATTTGTTAAAATCAATTTATAGACCTACTCAATTAATGGAAGGGCAAGGGGGGGGGGGGCAAAACCAAACAAGCCATGTGAACATCCTTCCTCATAGAAAGAGTAGTTGAATAACAGCAAGGAAAAGAAACTAAAAAAAGACCTAACTTTTCTGCTACGACTGACAATTACTTTTCTTGAAAATGTAAAAGTGAACAAAAAAGTGAATTCAAACTTGGTACCCATATAATTATAATACCAGGGCTCTATCTTATAAAGTGTTGATATTAATTGCAACTATGTACATATGAGATAGAAGAATGCAAACTTGCGAGTGATTGCAGAACTTTCGATTGATTTGGATCAATCGCAACTCTTTATAAGATGGGCCCCAGATCTCTAAATAGTGATCACTTCTCAAGACATGTCTCTGTACATACCTGTTGATATCCCCACATCCTGGTGCCTTGTCCCTGGTAAGCATTCATGGGTAGTCCAGGACCCATACCGTTGCCACATCCCATTCTTTGGTTGGGTCTTGGTCCTCTTGGGTGTGCAAGGTTGCTTGGGATGTACAGTCCACTGAAAAATTTAGAACAAAATATATATTAACAGACATTGACTTGGTTGATCAAGTGATTTCCAAGTGTCATTAATACAAGCTAAACCAAAACTGCACTTCAAAAAATACTTTGCATATCGTCTTCCTTGTGTGAAGCCTATTCCAAGTCATCTCATTCTGATCTGAGCTATGTGTAGCAACCATTGTTAAGCACAATATTTAACAACAAATGTTGTTCATGAAACTATTCCCCTATTCCACCCCCCCCCCCAAAAAAGATTAATCCTACTACGGCTGCGACGAGTAGTTGAATACTCGAGTACTCAAACTGTTGACAACTACTCGAGTACGATTTCTCGTACTCGAATACTCGGCCACCATTTTTTTTTCTTTTTTTTTTTCCCCGATCACCTGGCACTGTCCAGGCCGATGGTCAGCCATGCCAGAAGAGCACCGGCATGGGTAAAAATGTTTCCCAGCTCAATCATACACAGGGTGTCACTGTCAACTCACCACTCAGAAACTGGGACCAAATCTCTGGATTTCTGTTTGGACTCGGAGGAATATTTGTCTGTCATCTTTAGTTTTAAAAATAACATTGTTTCAATTATTTGTCAAAAATTCAAAAGCACAAATAGGCGCTTTCAAAAGCAACTTGAAGTAAAATCACGTGGGTTTTCAGAGACGAACCTTCGTACTGTTCGTAGTATGGTGTTGGCAAAAAAAAGGAAAAAAATTCAAAGAAATAAAAAAATTCAAAAAAATTCAAAGAAAAAACATGGCGTCCGAGTATTCGAGTACTCGCCTGTAAGCCTATGAGTGTACTCGAGTACCTCATTACACGGTTATGCACAGCCCTAAATCCTATGGTTTTAAATGCCAATTCAATTCCTACCAACTCCTTATCTTGCAAAGTATATCAACTTATTATCAACTCCATATGCATAAATATGTAGAGAGCTTCAAAATGGGTTTCATGATAGTGGGAGTAGTGGAGAGCAAGATGATGAAGAGAGATAGAGAGAGAGAGAGAGAAAGACAAGGGAATATAGAGATTAGGAGGAAGATGGATGAGTAATACCTTCTGGGTCTTGAGCCATCGCTGCCAGCCCATTGAGATGTCACCATTCCACCCACCTCCAACTGACCTCCACGAGCATTCATTGCACGCTTGTCTGAAAAGAAGAACAAGAAAGAAAAAAAAATCAGATAGCTATATCGGCTTGAGGAATCTTGATGATCAGCAAGGTCACTAGAAGAAAATACAAGACAAAGGGTATGTGTTATTGCTGGCACAAGTTATATTATCATTATGAACAGCACAGCAACCCCCCCCCCAAAAAAAAACAAACATTTTCAAGAAGATAACTTCTCTAAATACTAGTAATATACATTTTTAATAGACAATATACACATTTGAATAAAAAGAAGAAAAAAATCACCTATCAATTACTCTTCAAAAAGAAAGACACGTGAGAAAACACAATTTCTTTTCATTAAACTAAACATCCAATGAAGACAACAGATAATGCTGAAAATACAACATTTGTGATGTATCTTTGAGCTTCTTTCAAATGTGAAAATAAGTATAGTGAGATGAGATGACTTACTCCTTCCCATAGGTGGCATGTGCATGGGATGCATGGGTGCAGGTGCACCTGGTCTCATGTAGTAGAAGTCTTGACCAGGGAACTGAGGTCCAGCAGGGGGACCCATCTGAGGAATCATTGGATGTCTGAAGTTGAGCATCACACCTTCAAGAATCACCTGCTTCATACGCTCTACCTTACCAACTTGGTCCATCTAAAACCAAAAAGGTACAATCACAAGATAATCAATGACTTGTTATGTTTGCCTCACGTTACCATATTGGTCCATCTAAATGCAAAATGGGATGCAGTCACAGAATAGTCACTGACTTGCTTGATTGTATCGTTTCAAAAATGTTCAAATGAGAGTGAGACCATATGAAAGTGGACAGTTACAAGAAAATTCTGAACAGGCTGTAGAGGTGTTCATTCCTCAGTTAATCAGCCAATGATCACTTTCTAAACACAACAGAATCACATGACGGTTGAAAAACATGTATGGAGAATGATGAATAAATGGTAAACCACAATAGCGAACATTGTGAGCAACTAAATAGGAGATTATAACAAGGTCATGACAGAGATAACTAGATGGAACTTCGACTGCACGCTTTCGAAAATGATGCCTCCGCCGTAGAGCGATTTTACAAACCGAAACGGAAGCAAGTTTTAATATTCAAGTTTGATTGTAATCCATTAACAGGTTGTCAGAATATCGTGATTCCGACTATTTTTCATATACATGGCTCTGCAAGATAAATACATGTCCTGAGTTTGATAGTAATCCATCTGTCGGTTCCAATGATAATGCATTCACAAGCTATCTATAGGCATACATAATGAGCCCCATGACCTTTGACCCCATGACCCTAAAAGCTAATCAGTTTATTGGCTCTGCAAGATACATAAACATGTCTTGAGTTTGATGGTAATCTGTCTATCGGTTCTCAAGATAATGCGATCACAAGATATTTTTGAATACATAATGAGCCCCACAACTTTTGACCTTTGACCTCATGACCCTAAAATCTAATCAGTTCATTGACTCTGCAAGATACATACATGTCTTGAGTTTGATAGTAATCCGTCCACAGGTTCTAATGATAGTGTGATCACGAGCTGTTATTGCATACATAATGAACCCTCTGACCTTTGACCTTTGAAATCGTGACCCCAAAATCTAATCAGTTCATCGGCTCTGCAAGATACATACATGACCTAAGTTTGGCAGTAATCCATCAATAGGTTCTTGATATAACGCGATCACGAGCTATTTTTGCATACATCTTGAGCCCTGTGACCTTTGACCTCGTGACCTCAAAATCTAATCAGTTCATTAGCTCTGCAAGATACATACATGACCCAAGTTTGGCGGCAATCCATCAATCGGTTCTTGAGATAACGCGATCACGAGAACGGGACGTACGGACGGACGGACGTAAGGACAACCAGAAAACATAATGCCTCCGGCTACTTTGTAGCGAGGCATAAAAAGATACACCCTCCCAGAATGGGTTGAAGAGGGTGACAGAGTAGAAACAAAAGATGGACATAAGAAGTTTTGACAGAGGGGAATCGGAACATGAAGAGACAGAGATAAGAAGAGATATTACCTTTCCATCACAGAGTTCCTTGAGGCTGCTGCACGTCATGGCCTTGTGAAGCTTGTATTGGAACAGCTTGCCATCGAAGAAGAGCCACGGGCAGCACAGATCCCAAGGAATGGGTGCGCCACACGCATCGTTGGCAAAGATAGCGGTCTCTACACCACGCATGAACAGTGCAGCGAGTTGTACTCCACGTGCTGTGATATTGGGAATCTGTTTAGGAATACAGAGATCAGTTAGGACTTAAATCAAGATCAAGAAACTGAAGTTCTAACACTTGAGATACTTTGAGATGACAAATAAACAGTTTCAATGGATGACTAGAGTTCTTTGTTACTTTTGTTTATGAATGAACTCTAGATTTCTATAAAATCATCTGAGCAGCAGCAAACCAATATGATCTGCCTAATGAGAGTTTCCTTACAGGGACTGCTGGCATGATCAGCTAAGCTGTCAACAATATGTGTAGAAACCTGAAGTGGCTACTAATTACAATTACACAATATATTAAGGAAAAAAAAATCTGCATTATTCTCTGAAATGTAAGACATATAGGGTAGAAATTACTATGTCCAGGAAATAAATGGTTTAAAAGCTAAATGTCAAACACGCCAGGATTGAAGGCGGAAACTGCCCTCAAATAAGACAACATTGCTTCAAGTGGGTAGGGAAGATCTAGTTCCTACATAATTACATACTAGCTATCAATCTGTAATGATATCAGTCTTTACCTTGAGGTCTTGAAGGGCTGTTGGGTTGTTGAGAATGGGAGATACACTCTGGGCAAGAATAGCATCAAGTTCATGCTTACGGAACAATGGAGGGCTGAAGTGCAGTAAATATCTGACAGAGAATACAAAAGATTTTCAATTGGTCAGTATCACTGCTTAGTAGGTCAATGTGAACAGACAACAAAAATATTTTAAAACTTGCAATCAGGGCTCGACATTAACAGACGCCTGGGGAACACATGGGCGCCAAAAACCTTGGTCCGGACCCCTAAAATTTCTAAAGTTTTACATAGGGCTCATATATAAAGACATTAAAAACTTGAATCCGGAGCCCCTGTATAAACTAGATGGAACTTCAACTGCGCGCAGTCGATGATGCCTCCGCCATAGAGCAATTTTACAAACCAAAATGGAAGCAATTTTTAAAATTCAAGTTTGATTGTAATCCATCTGTTGGTTCTAATGATAACGCGATCACGAGCTATTTTAGGATACATAATGAGCCCTGTGACCTTTGACCTCTTGACCCCCAAATCTAATCAGTTCATTGGCTCTGCAAGATACATACATGACCCAAGTTTGGCGGTAATCCATCAATCGGTTCTTGAGATAATGTGATCACAAGCTATTTTGCATACATAACGAGCCCTGTGACCTTTGACCTCGTGACCCCAAAATCTAAACAGTTATTAGCTCTGCAAGATACATACATAACCCAAGTTTGGCGGTAATCCATCAATCGGTTCTTGAGATAACGCGATCACGAGCTATTTTTGCATACATAATGAGCCCTGTGACCTTTGACCTTTGACCTCGTGACCCCAAAATCTAATCAGTTCATTAGCTCTGCAAGATACATACATGACCCAAGTTTGGCGGTAATCCATCAATCGGTTCTTGAGATAACGCGATCACAAGCTATTTTTGCATACACAATGAGCCCTGTGACCTTTGACCTTTGACCTCGTGACCCCAAAATCTAATCAGTTCATTAGCTCTGCAAGATACATCCATGACCCAAGTTTGGCGGTAATCCATCAATCGGTTCTTGAGATAACGCGATCACGAGCTTTTTTTGCATACATAATGAGCCTTGTGACCTTTGACCTTGGACCTCGTGACCCCAAAATCTAATCACTTCATTAGCTCTGCAAGATACATACATGACCCGAGTTTGGCGGTAATCCATCAATTGGTTCTTGAGATAACGCGATCACGAACGGGACGTACGACGACGCACGCATGACAACCAGAAAATATATGCCCCGCTACGTTGTAGCGGAGGCATAAAAAGGTAAGTGTAAAAATATGAATGTGCCAACACTGGACTGGAGCAAGGCAATGCATACAGTGCTCAGGACACCGTGGAAGGCAAGGGAAACAAGTTAATGTGTGCAAACGGGAAGCCAAGGTGGAGATGATTTACAGCATCAGACTTGGAGCAAGTTTGCAGTTGGGAACAATTTTTGTTGTGATTTCTAGTATCAAGCATCACATCAACGACTACCACAATATCAGTGTCACCTTCCAAAGAACATACAAAAATTATTCAGTACATCCTATCCACACCCTCCTATGTTCATCTTTATTGTAAATACTTATAGAGAGATATTTTTGAAGTGGTATACAGAATGCACTCAGATACTGTTAATCAATATAAACAAGAACACTTTCATCAAGTATCCCTCTCTTCATATCTTACCAATCATCAATAACCTTTGGAGCTCTGAACTTTCTACACAGAATATATGGTCATGCATAATATCATACATAAAATCATCCCTGTAGTGGTACCTAGGATAAAGTACTATGGAGACCTAATGCATGAATTAAGGAATGACTGACATACAATTTTATAATATATACAGAATGCCACGTTTAATATAGACATTAGAGTAATAATGGAGTTAAAAAAGGATATGTATATTCCCCAAAGAATAAAGTAGCAGTGAATTGTAGTACATACCTGACCACGCAGCAGAGGATGAGGGCGTGCTTTGGAACGTAAGGTGTTTTCATCATGGACGGCATATCACTCCTGAGGCATGAGAGGAACGCTCTCAGACGGTACTCCTTGTCTTCAGGCTCTCGACCCAGCCAGAGTTTGATGAGAGGGGGCGGGACCCAGTCCTTGACTGGTATGGCACTGACCACATCTGGTTTCTGAATGGGCGTGTCGCGCCGTGACCACCATTCCTTTACACAGATCTGAGGACCTTGCTCTGAAACAAGGGATGAAATCACATTCATATTGTCAAAACTGATTCATCAAGTTTCAAAGCCTGTTGATCATCTATCGACGCATAAATTTCACAAAATTGAAAGTCTGCACACTAGTTACTTTCAAGCATGTTGTATAATACTCTCCAAATATGGGCTGTTCAAAGGTATTTGGTCTTTGTTACTATGGATGGTTAAGTTACGAAGATGATAATATGAACATAAATTTATGCCATCAAATGGGTCATTCTTCATATTTGGTCTGATCCAAGCTCTGGAAAGGCTATTAACACATCACACTAACACCATCAATTATAGGGAAATCTTAGATGTGGTTGGTAACATACGGGACAAATATTTTTTTCTCCCCCGACCACCGTCCCCTCCAGGGAAAAAAATGGCATCTAAGAACATTCTCCCCTGTTGAGTAAGAAAATTGGGGAAATTAGGGAAAAATCTGGAAAATATGGGGAAAATCAGGAAAATCAGGAAAATAGGGGTAAAATCAGGAAGAAAAAGAAGAGGAAAAAAATCGGGAAAAAAATCAGGATTTTTTTTTTTTTTTTAAATCAGGAAACCGATTTAAATCGGGTAATTATCGGGCCTGCCATACATGCAGTGGCCACAAAGTTGATTACCTGTAAAGGGAAGTCTTATTCAATTAGGTGAAATTATTGTAGGGCTCAAAACTTTGAGATACAGTGTACAGACTCAAGGTTTACTTTTCAGGATTTTAAACTTTTAATTAATTCATATGCAATCTGAAAGTAAAAGTGGCTGAGTAAATGAATGTTGAAGACGATGTACTACTACCTTGGTGATCTCCGGAGCCATTCTTCTGCATGATCTCTTCGCTGACTTGGGAGATACTGAAGAGAATACCATACACCATCTGCCTGACAGGACGGTAGAGCTGGACAGAGCAGGGGAATTCCCCACTGAGCTCATCCTCCAAGATTGAATTCAGCTTGATCTCACCCTGTGTAAATTGATAATTGATCCAATAATGAACCACTATTGTAAGGAATGAACTTTTAACAGTGAATTTCTGATGTAAATTGCCTTTTTTCATCGATAAATGGGCATATAATATCGTCTATGGATAGAAGCTTGACAAAAGAGGCAACAGGTTCTGTTTCCGGAAGGAAATTGTAGACCTTCTTAGTAAAATACACTGTTCAACCGTTGACTTCTTGTGCGGAATATGTGGCACATAAGGGTAACAACCAGGGCTCTACACTTCAAGAAACTTCATTGAAAGATAAACCACATTTTGACCCTATGATGTGCTATTAAAAAAATAGAAAAACACAACTCTTTTTCTCTCTAATGTTAGAAAACACTTGTATCCCTGTTAATAAATTGATTCATGATTTAAGATGAATGAGACTTACGGAGGTGAGAATTTGAAGGACCTGGGGCGACATCTGACCCTGATCATGTCTGTGTTTGGCAATGCGGATCAACTCCCTGGGGACCATGGGGAGGGGTGGGGCTGAGGCCTGCAGGTAGGCTGGGGTTGGCTGCTCCATCAGAGAGGGGATGTGTTGATTGGAGGGTCCGTTGCCAGAGTTCTAAACAGAAAATCAACAAATACATCTCTCTTAATCAATAATTATTGTGTGGAACATCATTAATTCCCTGATCAGATAATCAAACTCTCTGGTTCATAGATTCTCTGTCCTATGACTTGTAAAAAGAAATTAAAAACAGGGGAAAAGGACATATCTATGTTTGTACTCTACCCAGAAAGTCTGAAAGTTAAAAAATTGTATACAACAACTAGCAATCCAACCCTTTTTGTTTCTTCTTTAGGTCCTTTAGTTTCATTTTATTTGTTATGTTTTCATTTTCAAAAATTCATCTAAAAAATAGCATACCCCTGGTACATTTATCTTCGGCTCAGCATAGCAGGTACTGAAACCAGGTCATGATGCATTCATGATTTTTGAAAACACTAAAAAGTGGAATATTTGTAACAAAAAACAGTAAATAGTAACAATGAATTATTCGTGGTAGAGAAAGGAAATAATAAAAAATTAATCAGAGTGGAATAAAAGGACTTAAAATCTTGTCTACTTTATCATGTAAATTTGACATATCTAATGATTTTTTTGTTTATAGATATCAGGGTTTTAATACGGGATCCCACACAAGCGTAATCATGCAACGTTGCATGAGCTGCTTTACCTCCAGTTTCCTTTTTCAATAGGCCATAATATAAGGAACTGAAATACCAAATACCACTTTCATTTGTTTTGAATCCTTTCAAAAGGTAAAGGACCTCTTGTAATCAAAGAGCTTCATGTGTAAACCATAACTGTATTCTTAACCTTTTTTTCTTCTTCTTTTTCCCCCATCATTTATACTTACATAAAAAACACATAATTATATTTATTGCAAAGAAAAACACATAAATTATACATATATCACAAAATTAATTATACGTTTTTTAACATAATTAACATTTTTTTTCCAGAGGTGATACTTTTCAACATTTGCCCTCCATAATATTTCCTTTAAATAAATTTTGAATATGTTTGAAAAATTAAATTTTCTTTTTTGTATTCTTATTCATCAAATCACTCTTTGATAAAACTATGAATACTCATACAGTATAACAAAATAACATTATAAGATAAGGAGGGGGGAAAAAAATCATATTTACCTCGTCTTGGTCATCTGATTTTTGCCTGGAATTAAGAGTAAAAAAAGAACAAGAATAAAACATATTTATTGAGAAAATTTTAAAGCTAATATGGATTAAATAAAAGGTGGTCTATCTCAGAAAGAATTAATTTGCTTACTACAGCATAATTGTTATATAAATCAATATAAAATAGAAACATAGAAACCTTCAATCTCAATTTTTTTATAGAAAAAACAAACCATTTACTGATTTTTAAAAATTAAACTAAAGGTGCACCTAATTTGAAAGAAACTCTACTATCTGTGTGTTTCCACAAAAAAAGTTACACGGTATTACCCGTGTAATACCGTGTAACTTTCCTGTGGAAACACAAGCAACACGGTTTATTGGCGACCCGTGTCGACCGAGATACGGATTATCATAACCACCTCTGGGAGGTGGTTATTGCCGTGTCGATCCGTGTGGAATCACTGTGGAAACACACAGTGACAAACCGTGTCTGGAGGGAGAACAACTCATTTGAACCACATATGATTGTGTGGAATCCTGTGTAGATCAGGATCCACGATCGAGGTCAAAGGTTGAATCTTGACTTCCGATTGACACAGTATTTGCCTGACTTGGAACACGGAATCGGGGCTAATCGGAATGCTGCGCTCTGTGGAAACAGATTGGTGTAATACTGTGTCGCCGCGACACGGTATTTCAATTCTGGAAAAGATAATCCGTGTTTCACTTTTTTTCTGTGGAAACAGGCTGTATGACATGAATGGACAAATTTCATTGATGTACGAATAACAAGGCTTTCTTGATTTTCAACATGATACTACTACTAGATTTACTATGAAACATCTTCAACTTACCCTTCATCAATGGAAACTTTGCCCATTGCATTCTCAATTCTCTGCATATCAGAACCCTTCAAATAAAAAACAAGAAAAGTATGAAATGAAATGTAGTTTACCATTATGAAAGTACATGATGGGAGAAGGAAATAGATATGCAAAACAGAGAAAGAAAGAAAGAAAGAGAACCACTGTTTTGTATATTGTGCATCCATTCTAGCTCTGGTAAGAAAGAAGATAAACAGGTGTGGTATTAACTAAAAGAAGAGTGACATGAATTTGTTATAACATACTGTATTGTAAATTAAGTTCAGTAGTACTTTATACATCCCATTATCTTTGATAATACATGGCTAATCAAACTAAAGAAATCAAGTGACCATAAGTCTGGTTAGTTTACACACAGGAAAAAGCCTCTTAAAACAGAAACATTTGGCTGAAACCCAACTCCAACAACATTTCCTGGCATTGCAAATTTGCAATAAACTACAGGAAGAACAAAAATAAAAACAGAATTACTGCTAATAGAAGTATTAACAAAATATTTATTTTTATACCAACGCCTTTCAAAAAATATTTCAAAAATACATGATAAATAAAAGAATATAATATTTACTAAATTGAATGGGAAAGGTAAAAGAGATATTTCTCATTACCATTATTAATAGTATCCATATTATATATTTATTAAATGCGAAGCCTAGATATACAACGAATTAGAGTACAGTGATCTAGAAAATTATGACTTATCGATATTTGACAGAAGATTTCAATAGGTTTAATAATTAAATTAAAAAGCAAGATGTCTCTGGTCTTACCTTATCCACATTAGGCTTTTGGGATCGGAAGTTGAAGCGTGGCCCTGGAGGAAACAAAAAAGAGATTACATTGAAATGTAGCAAAACTGAGAAATAGCTCTGCCACCTACTTCCTTCCTTTTACATCATTAACAATTTTCCTTTATTTCTCATACATGGAATATGAATATAATTCCATAATACAAGCTAGACCATTCTTAATGTTTGCATATGCATAGCAAACTGGGAATAACAGCAGAAGAAAGAGTTAAAAATTTCCATAGGAATACAAATGATCTAGGTTTTACTAGTGAGTAGAAATTTAAACAATGAATTTAACTGTAAAAAAATATGGAGAGTTAATAAGGAAATATTACATTCATCACACAGGTCTGCATAAATACGCAATATTAAGATAATAATATCCTTGATTTTCAAATGCATTTTTCTAAACCTTCTAGTTTGTCCTCATTGAAAGATTAAGTTCCTCTTTTGCATTCACTATCACTTTTAATTCAAATCTTCAATCTATTCATGTTTTGCAAAGAAATATGTGCTAGAGAATTCATTAAAAATAAATGACAACTGTAATATACCTGTACATAACAAATAAGTGACTTTGATATGATCACTTCTAATCTTTTTCTAAAGTTAAATTAACGATGTAGAATAATTTCCTTAAATACCTATAATTCACTTCATGAAATTCTCATTGTATCATTTTATTCATACATAATTTATTCTACATGTACCTCAAACGAATGGCGACACAAAACCATGTTGATTTTCTACTGTAATTGTGTATTTACATTTCTGATGTATGCATTTCATTACAATGATTGTAAGGGAGTAAATCGACCCATTGACTGCAATATTTTCATATAGAACAGATCAAGGCTCCACACTAATATTTATCACTCGTGATATGAATTTAAATTGTCTAGTTCTATATGCATGAGGTCCCTGTTCAAATTCTCAAATTAAGGGGTCCCGAGTACAGGGGCCTACATGTACAGTGTATGTGTATCAGGTGCCTGTTTTGAGATGAGCCCTGCGTTATAAACCATGTCAAATCACATCAAATCAAATACCTTTTCTGTGTCTGCTCCAGGCATCTTTGGTCCCTCTCCAGTAGAACTCCACGCTGGCCTTGAAGTGGCGCATCTTCTCGTCGATTCCACCCTTGTAGGAGTGGAAGACATCCTGTCCGATGGCATCCAGGTCATACATGTTGTTGATGTTACGGACGTAGCCAGCCACCAGTGGCAAGATGGCATCGAGAGGTGGCTGGACCAGCTGCTGAGCTCTCATCTTTTGTGGCAAACCAAACAATTAATCCATTAAATGTTACTTCTTTATTGTTTAAATCTCAATTGTATTTCAAAATAAGGAGAGTGACATATTAATGCAGCATATTCATCCTATTTTTATCACAAATTTCATTCTTTTGAACATTTTTTTGTTCCATTTGCATGTTATTGCATGTTGTTATCTATTCAAAAACTATTCTATATTAATGCTCTTCTCAAAGTTATTTTGGGGTGTTATTTTATGTTATACACATGTACATGTATATATATATATGTTTATACATCCATACATGCTTTAAACAAATGTGAGAGAAAGTTAGGAAAGTATTCTAATGACTTTACAGTAATGCATGACAATAAATGAAGTGCTTACATTCTAGTAAATTAACACAGTATTTTTTAAAGAGAGAGCTCTAGTGAGGGAGTGCGATTTTTATACTACAGTACATACCCGAAGTCCATTGAGCGGATGATCAGGTCCTAAGAGTGACCAGTGGAACAGTGCTAGCTCCTCTTCAAGAAGAATGTGATTACCTGCAAATACAAATACAATATCAATACATTGTTAGAATAAGAAGTACAGTATCAAAACTATTCTAAAGAGACAATTACAATTTCAGCCAAAACTTTAGGCCGACTGAAATAGTTGTCTTAGACAAATTCTAAATAGCTAGATTTATTTTCATAGCACTGTTCAATTATTTTTCTGACTTCCCTACAATCCAGGGCTTGGTGTACGAGTCATCTCTGACAATCTAGTTGCCCTGTTGAATAAGAGTAAACAGCATTTTTGTAGTGTACCGCCTTTATACAGATAATAATGCATTAGGTGGACGTGTATTTCATTTCCCCTCATAAATCAGCATTCTGTTTTTTCCTTCATTCTCTACAAAATATTCAGCATCAGAATTAACACTTCAAATGAAAACAAAACTAAAAATATGGAAAGAGGCAATCTCTTCTTGAATAACACAAAGGACTGAAACAAACAATCATGAAGAAAAAGGTTAATTAAATACCATACTCTTATTCTAAATCCCAACCCCATGGTTTCAATTAATACATGAATAACATAAGTTGTTGATTTGCCAGTACTGATTAAGATCCGCACAGCAAATGGGTTAAGGAGGCTGGCATATCTAAAGGAGATTAGATGCAGTGAGTCACAATCAACTGATCAATATTTCATCCATGGTCATCACATCTCCCTCCTCATGTTAAGAAGATGCAGACGGGGGATTTAAAAACCCCAGCATCGTTGCTCACTCGCTCTGGGAGTGACTAAATGTTTACACTGGAGGGCTTTCTTGTAACGTGCTGGGAGATCGGCTAGAACATGGTGGCATAGCAAATTGTGTCCTGCAGGAAATCGTGACCTACAGAGCTAGTTTGATTAAAATGTGTCCTGATTTGAAGCCTAAAACATAGGGCAAAGGATGAATAGTCAGTTTAATATTAAATATAAATGACTTTTTTGACAAAATCTTGAAACATTACATTTGGATGCTGTGTTAACCCCCACCCCAAGACAAAACATAAATAAATAAACTAATAAGAAATTTCATAAATGTGCTGATATTGGAAACTTGTGTAAAGTATTACCCCCTTGTGATTTTCAAAAGAGGAATGAATGAATTTTCTTGCAAGCTAAATCTGGATCTCATCTCAATTGATTTTTATCCTTTTAGATGCATGTACTCCCTTTAAGCCAAAAATTCCATAAACTCAGGATTTCAATGTTCTTATCATAATAAGCAGTGCATATGCCTACTGGGATGCAAAATTAACCTTATTCTAGCATCACCTGAGCATCCTTTGTGGTTAAGTTGGATTAACTTCCCATAACTGTCATAGGACACATCTAGACCCCAACCTGTATTTGCTAAATCCCCTGTAGTCTAGTATGTACTCTACCCCCATTCTACAGTGCTCAGCAACAAGCCTGCCAGGGCTGACTGGGGATGGAGTAAAGATAGTCTCCCAAATCATGAAATGTGAGCCAATCATTGGGTGACTCACTAACCAGTTATCACTGGATTGCCATGCCTTGATAGAAAACTTTCATCATAAGGGATGGTGTGTGCTAAGGATGAGGTACATGTATGTGTATGTTCGTCCATGTGAGAGGTCGTGAAGTGTGAATGACTGTACGACCAGAAGAAAAAAATTTGGCACGCTTATTGTTTGGTCCATTGCCTGCAAGCCTGTCTATCCGTCTGCTAGTCTGCTCGTCTGTTCAGCTGTCTTTCTTGTCAGTTTCTTGGTTTATCTATCTGTCTGTCTGTCTGTTAGTTGTCCATCTCTCAGTTCTCTGCTTATCTGAACATGTTTTCAGAACTCACCTTAAACTTTAATGCACCTAGTCACAAATGATGGGTACAGCTGGTTTACTAATTCTTACCTGGGAGCCATTGCATCCACCATTACTCTGATATTCTTAGCTTTGTACTATCTGTTTGAAATTAATTTTCTTATTCCGAGACTATTGATGATCAATTCATTATTTTTATTTAACTAAAAAAAAAGACTAAATATTGTGTTCGTAGGTCTTCACAATACAATATCTTGGTTGACCCTTCTCTTTCCCAGAACAAGAAACAAGAGGGGGGGCTAAGGCAGACCCCAAAACAAAGATCAGGTTAACACAACCCCCAATTCAAAAATAAATAAAATAATTAAAAAAAACATCTAATTTCCTCTAGGTTTGTGTAAATACCTATGCTTAAACACCTTGACTCATCTCCTATTCATGCCAATAACTAATCTCCCGTTAATAAGATGTGACTGCAAAATTTAGACCAATCATCGGAGCATCTGCAGAAGCACTTAATTACAGGACAATATACAGCTACTGGGTGATCTTCACTGACCTCTATTACCAGCGATTGCAATTGAGCCCACGCATTCATTAATTATTGCTGGTATATAAAGACGTGCTTCCTCGAGAAGGCAATGTTTAAAACCGGATGTGGTAGATCAGAACTTGACTAAATGCTGCTTGCACTTACATGTGGTGGAACATGATCTTGGCATCTTTCCATGTTTAAATTCTGCTTCTTCAGTGTTAGTATTTCATTACCACATGGACCATTCGGGTCATAAAAAGTAATGTAAAATTAGTTCTGGGAAAGGGGAAATAGGAGAATAAAGCAAAAGTAATGAAAGGAATAGAAAGGTGTGGAAATACACTATAAGTATTGGAACTTCATGCCCACTTACTGTACATTAACTGCGCATATTGCAAATTAACAAGGATGTTGCTACATGTAGGCGCTCAAAAAGGATAAAGAATTTCCTTGGTCTTACCAGCAGCCTCCTGTAAATGAACAGTCAGAGATTGTATTCAGAAAATGATTTTATCTTTATTTTCATAAAAATTAATTTTACAAATTTCAAATTTCTACTTGTGTTTGCACTGATCTATGTCTTCCTCTAATGCAACCCACTATTAAAGCACATTCATGAACTGATGACGTGTGAAGGTTTGGATTTGTTATGACAACTGAAATTATTTAACTCTCGAAAGAATAAAATAATTTTCAGAATACCGCCCCTCATCTTTGTTTTGAAATAGCAGCTTACAGTAGAGACTGATTGCATCTGATTGCAACTCCTACAGTGCTAATTTTACGGAGGGTGTTAGGTGGAGTGAGAGTTGGAAACTTACCAAGGAGTGCTGCGAAGATGACGAATCTGTCCGGGTGGAGGTTGAGCGCCTTGGCCACCTCCTCCATGTTGTACTGCTGCGTGGTGATCTCTCCCTTCATGGAGAGCTTGAAGCGATGAGAAGAGAAGAACATAGGAGGATCGAAGATGGCCGTGTCTGAGGATTGCCCCAGGACGCCATGACAGCCGCTCTGCCTCAGGTAGGTTATCACTTCATGGGCATGGTCGTTGCAGGTGTTCACCGTCTGGATGCCACACTGGTGCAGGGCCAGGCGAATGCATGTGTCTGCAAGAGACAACAATCCATAAAACTAATTATTTCTTTCATCCAAGAATAAGCAATCAGGGGGAAAGAAAACTTTTTTGAAGGCAACAATTCATGAAAGTTCTTAAGAACACAAAGTTAGGGCTCCACACTGAATTTTACATGTGGGATTGGATTGAATTTTGAATTGTTTGGGTGCATGGACCCCGTTAAGAATTTTACATTTTTGGGTCCAGAACTATAACTTAGGGTCCATGTGTACTAGCACTTGTTAGTCTCAGGCTTTCAGGGAAAAGTCATTCTCAGTCTATAGTTTTCCCCACTTTTAAGAACACAGCAAATATCAAGAGTAATCCCAATGGCACAAGGTGGTTATTATTCAAAATATTCTGTCCTGGTAGCTTTACATGTATACTGTATTTGCCGGCAATAAGGCTGCAGCGCCGCATAGGCCGCATCCCCAACTTTGACATTTTGTAGAGGGAAAAAAAAAAAAAAAAAAAACCAAAGGAAAAAAACCAAACGGACCAAACAAAATAATCGTAATTTTCTCGTAGAACACTATTTTTTTTTACAAACTGATACCAAATTCATCAATATTCTTATAAATTTACAGGAAGTTTACCTAAAAAATGATCGTATAATTTAGCAAATCTTCATCGATTTTAAGCTAGTACTGTATCGCTTGGGAGTCCCATATGTACGAAATTACGTGCTGTTTTAACAGCCGATTTTTTACTGTTGTTGCGGATTGGCCGCACCCAGACTTTTTGATATTTTCGGAAGAGAAAATACTGTGGCCTTTACGCCAGCAAATACGGTTAACATGATTTTGAAAATAATAACATTGTCTTTACTGTAGATGCAATGATCAGTGTCGGCTTGAAGTCTAAAGTATTATCAAATACGAAATATAAATTTTTGTTCTGTTGTCCTAATAATTAAACAGTGTCTAAATATATATTCTTAAATGGCCAATAGAATAAACATGTTCTCTATTTCACATTAAAGGGATTGGGTAACTGTGTCTCAGATTCTGAAACAAAATCCTGGATTTACATGTAGCTCATGCTGCAATGATAATTATAAACCTTTAGGTCAGCAAAGAACCCCATGACTTTTACAAGCCGATCGCCTGTCTGATAATCAAGATATTTATGATTGGAAATCGAAATTAAATTTTGCGTTTTCCTAACGGTTTTCATAACACTACAGTCTATTGGGGAAAATGAGTATGGTAAAACCGGTCACTTAAAGATTTTTACTTTTTTGAGGCACTTCATGATCATTTTGAAGCGCAATTTTTTCAGGGCTTTATTATTACACCGTATCACAGACACTGATAACACGTAGGGCCATGCATCTCAGATTTAACATTGTTAAACGATGCCTTTAAGCAATACTTCAGACTCTAAACTGTCACGTTTGAAGTGTCAAAATTATGAAATAACAAATAAGAATCATTAATCAGTAACATGTGACCTTGTTTCTTGACACAATAATTTCACCTGTTATCAAGCAAAGTAAACTCGTCATCAAGATACCCAAAAGTGCTAATCTTGAAAGTATTTGACCTTGTAAGCATAAAGCTAACAAACGTTTACATGTGCTACTGAGTTCGGAACAAGCTTTGCCCCTGCTTGCCGCCGCCTCTATTCTAGTGGCTCCTCATACATGTATACTGTACGCTACAGATAAAAACATTGCGAGGCATCAACCTTCATGTTTCTTAACTGATCAGGTCATATCTGGGATAGAGAGTATGCTCACAATTATTAAGTATACTCCGGTACTAGGTCACTAAGAACATAAGAGGTATCTTGGCATTCTTACAGGAACAGGAATTGGGTTTGCTTTTATTGTATAATACATGTATGTACATTCTCTCTCTATATATGAAGAGTTTAATTCCAAAAGGAGCTAAATCCACTTTTGATGAAAATTGAGTTATTGATATCAGAACATTGCTCACTTAAGTACCCGTCTTTCAAAAAAACGTATTAACCTAAATTTTGGGAGCAATTATGAAAGAATGCACCTTCTAATATCACTTTTCCATAGGCGCCTGTATTAAACTGCATGAACTGTAATTGTATAATTACTGTATCAACTATCAAACACAGATGGGGAATACCGGTATGGGAATTCAGATGTCAACAGGTTAGTTAATCATTTTCTATCTATAGAATTATAAACAAAAAATATAACAAAATGGAGAATTTAACTCATATTACCATGGAAAAAACACACTCTGGATATAAATACTCTGAACTAAAAATCATGTTTCCACTAGGAATTATACATCACAGGATGACATAACCAGGCACAACTACAGGGAAGATGAGATTAGAAAATTAGGTTTTATACTGAATTGATTATTCATGATAAAATGCAATGTCCGACATTTCCTAGCATGTGCATACATGCACTTCTAATTAGTATTCAAGAAAACATGTACTGTAGAGCAAAACTGCCAAAGTCATTAATTTTCAAAATATGATTAAATCAAGAATGGGGCGAGTGCTTCTGCTGTTCTTAAATTTGGCATTCTTCAAAAAATTATGCAAAAATGCGGTACAAATTCCTACATATAAAGCATTTATTACATGAAGATAATGTATTCTAATCTTGGAAAATCATATTTAGCATTCAAGTATGGATGTTGGGAGAATGTACATGTATGCACAAGCCCAAAATGTAGTAAATCTTTGAGCTTTCACATTACTAAATAATAAAGAATGTACACAATGAAGATGATTACATCATCCTACTTATTCATGACTAATGATGAACATTTTACCCTCACTGATCTTACATCTCATAAATAAATAGTCTACATTTCAAAGATCTTGAGCAATTGGCTAAAGATATTTTCACATGAGACAGTCACAGTGACTTCTGCAAGCAATAAAAATACAAAAACCATAAGGCCAAATAACAAAAATGAAGTGTTTCTCGTCCCCGCAGCCTGCTTTTTAAAACTACTACTTAAAACAAAAAAGCCACAAAAAAAGGCCTGTGATATACATTTTGTTTAAATAGCTTCTACAGTGATACAAATCATTTGTTTTGTCATACCTTGCATGAGTATACATGTATGCACATAGCACAATATCTGTGAATAAATAGGCTTGGCCAGCTATAATTAGCAATTTTAGAATGGCAGCCATCTTGGAAAAAAATAGCTAAAAATTGCAAAATTGTAAATAGTAATGCCCTGCCTCCTCCTTTTTTTTAAAGTCCGGACAAGAAACACGTTATTTTTGTTAATTGGCCTAAAGTAACCTTCCATTGGGTGGTTATAGACTCAAGTCTTGCACAGTTTCACTTGTTTCAAATCTTAACAAAGATTTGCCTTCCAGTTTCATTAGTACATTTTTAATGAGCAGGGTGGAAATCAAAGATGAAATGCATACATGGGGAATGATAAATGATTGTGGGCATCCTAATTTTTTTTTTTTTTGTCACCTAGCTACTGTGACTCATCTCTCTCTCTCTCTCACTCAATGCATCGGTTCCTTCTTTCAGACTGGGAGGTGTTCAAAAATCTTCCACAAGTACAAATAGTTTGCATAATTGCCCCTCCTTGCATACAGCGTGTTCACTGCATTGCCATTATGGCTGTAAACGTACGTTTACCAAAGTAACATCATTATGACAAATTTCAAGATGTAAGATAATCAGTGCCATTCAATTGACAAAATGTATGTGAAGTCATTCAACCTTCAGTGCCAACCATATTTAAAAAAACTAATAAATAAAATGAATATACAGTCAAACCTGTCTATAGCAACCACCCAAGGGAAACACAAATAGAGGCCGTTGTAGACAGGTGGCCGTTGTAGACAGGTGGCCATTGTAGACAGGTGGCGTTGGCGGCCATTTTGATTTTGAATAATTGATTGACAGCGCGCCGCCCACTCACAAGGCCTCTCGCATACCCGCCAGTGCACAAACAATTCTCGTGGCTTTACAAGTGCTCAGTCGAGCGAAAAAGAGGCAGAATCCGATCGATAAATCTAACAACGCAAGTTTATTTTTTGGTGTTTAAAAATTAAATTAACAAATAGTACAGTTTTTAGTCAAATTTTTTATTTCTTTGAAATTGTCCGGCATTTGTTTTTAAACGCATATCAAATATTATTTAAAAGAAATAAAAATGAACGAGTCTGAATAATTGATTGACAGACAGTTCCTCGCCCACTCACCAGGCCTCTCACAGGCCGGCCTGTGCGCGAACAAGCGAAGCATGTTACAATGATGCTGTATTGTTATGTTTTCAATACGCACAGCCCATAATAAAATGTGCAAGAAACCATATCCTGTCCGTAATTAAATGTTTTGATTGAAGTTTTAATAAAAGCTTGGGGTTGAATAGTTTTTTTGTGTGTAAATGACCGTTAGATCTACATGTAGCTTTATAGGCTGCAGCTGTGTCGCCGATTGCCTAGCAGTGAACGAAATTGCTCAAGCACTGCTGTTGCTGGTCGCTACACGGCTGGCGTTGTGTGGGCATTTTTGGTGGCCAGCGGAAGCAAAATGAGTGACTGCTGGTCACTTTAGTCAGGTGGTCGTTGTGTACAGGTTCTTAAATACAGTGTGTACATGAAATCTCACGGGGGGATTGTAAGTGGTCGTTACAGACAGGTGGTCATTAAGACAGGTTTGACTGTTTAATGAATATCATAACATAATGAATATAATAATATAATGAATAAAATATGTCTATAAATATGAGATTATAATATCAACAGATATCCTCTACCATCTATTTCATTAGTCATGTTTATCCTGCAATGTACATGTACTGGTGATATGATTCATTTAATAAGACATGATGATGCAACCACTTGCTCAAGTCGATTTTCTGTATCAAAATAGATTAACAAATGTAGAATGAATGTATCAAGTTTACACGATAGTAACAGCTTCTTAATCTTCCTCCTTTTAAAAAGATATCTACATATACATTATGATTACTATTCATTGGGCAAGTCTAAGCTACCCTGTACATATATATATTGTCCCATTGACCCATGTGGGTATGTTACCAACCACATCTAAGAATTTGATATCTGATCATTACATTAAGTCATTAAATAGCCCTTTTCCAGCTTGGATCAGACCAAATATGAAGTGAAATTACATGTGTGATGTGAGTGATGTCTATTGATGTTAAGAAGTCCACAATACTTGGTAAACAGTGTAAAAACTACTTTCCTGTTCGGGCAAGCTCTCTTAGCATTTTGATGTAGTGTACATGTATAAGTGTGATTTATTCTTGACTCTTGATATTTTTTTACCAGAGCTTTTTTAGAGCTCACCAGAGCTAAATCGCTCACCACTCCTGTACATTTCTTCACGGTTGGTAATGAACGACACATCAACTGACTGAATATGAAAATACCTTGGACTAGCCCTATCAGGCAACCATATTTGTCCTGAAATATCACAGATAAAATAACAGAGCTTTACGGGCCTGGCCCTATGCTATTTCAAGCAAATAAGAAAGAAAGAGAAAGATGAGAGAGATTAATCTCTATGATCATCAATCTTTTCCAAAATTCAGGTCTACTTACATTAAATGCACAAAGCTGAATTGATCCTAAGAAACTGCAATGGTTCCATGGCAACATATTCAAACATTGCATTTATGTTAACATCTTTTGATTGTTCTGATCATGAATGGGAATAGAGAGCAGCTGGTGCCAGAGTGGTACCTGGACTATATATGTCGCTGCCAAGGATAGCCTTCAATATTAGACCCTGGTTCTGTAGACCATGCATTTTAGACTTCAATCAATTTAAAATTTGAAATGAAAAAAAGAAAGAAAAAAAAAAGATTTTGGAGGAATGACACAACCATCGTAAGAAAGCACAACTCTAAACAAATCGGATCGGAGCAATAGAATTGAAATGAGCACACCAAAGGGCATTTGCTTATTGCTGGTCTTTAGTCACCCTCACTTTCCATTCATCTCAAAAATGTATTTTGCAGCAGGAATATTTTGAAGCAGTTTAAGACATCATATTTGTCAGGCTAATCAAATTATTCCCCAAGTAATTTTTGACCAAATTGAAATTTTTGCCAAATTCAGGTTTATATTTTTATGAGAGCCACCTATTATTTCAATTTTCAATCTTAAACTGTGTTGTCAATGAAAACATTACCTGCCTAAATTGAGTAAAACTAACATGACAGAATTTTCTTCTTTTTTCTTTTCTTTTTCAGATGTAATAAAAATGATTTACACCACTATTTGATTAGTGTGATATGTGACCAAGACTAACAAGGCCTAATATAAAGACTTTTCATCTTCATGTGGAGCAAGTTACAAATAAATTATATGTATCTTGAATATAATACTTTTATACATATTCACTGTACTTGTAGAGTATGCTGTCACTCATTTTGGTTCACAATGCATAAGATTTCTCGATGCATGTACATTTTCACCAGAAGGATACAAATAGAATACATACATGTATACTGGTAGAAACAAGATTTCAAAAGATGAATTTCCACAAGAAATTCTAAAGGAGGCAAATACATGCAGTATGGATAAATTTACCAGTAGCTAATCTGGACAGCCAGTTGTTGACATGGAAACGCTAACAATATGAATTGATTAGGAGTCTGGACAAGGAGGCTATGAGAGCAAGCAGGCCAGCACCTGCCCTAGAAACCATGACAGCCATTGTTATGCAGATGAGATACCAGCTGCCTAGAGACATGGACATCAAGGGTATAAAAAGCTGAGCATAGCTCAGATACCTTTGGTATCATGATAATGAAAGTCATTTTCTTATTAATGAAAGTCATTTTCTTATTAATGAAAGTCATTTTCTTATTAATGAAAAAATGTACAAGTAGAGTATTGAAGACATATCACTCGTTAGCAGTGTAAGAAATAAGGTTTGTCTACAAAAGATCTCATTAAAAAAACATATTTAAAAAAAAACAGAACAAGAAACCTTTCACTTCCAAAATGTGAAAAAGAGTTTTGTTGTTGTCTGTTTTGAGCTAGAAGGGCATTATTAAACTCCGATCATTTTACAGGGATTTAAAGCCCAAGTCCACTCCGATTTTCAAAAATTATAACATGTTGTAAATAAATCAAAGGTTAAAACTGCCAAATATCACGGGCGTACTTCAATCAGGTGATTTTTAAGAGCGATTTTTGTTTCGGGTATTTCGAGCAAAACATTTATATTGCTGTACGGATGTGACGTATGCTCCTCACAACGAAAGTGCCAGCGGTATACATTCTGACAATAGGCTATTTTCGTAATGTAACCAAATTTAATGCATACGTCTTTGTAAAGTGCCTCTATACAAACTATTTCATTCACCTGATAAGAATAATAGTGTTTCATTATTCTTATCAGGTGAATGAAATAGTTTGTATCGAGGCACTTCACAAAGACGTATGCATTAAATTTGGTTACATTACGAATCTGTGTTGTGAGGACCCTACGTCACAACCGACTCGCTCATTAACTTGTTTTTTGCTCATTAAAAACCAATCATTTTCCAAAACCAAGTTATATTTGGGCTTTTTAGATTTTTGTCTATCTAATCAGCTCAACTTTTCAGTGGAGTGGACTTGTACTTTAACATGCCTATGGATCCAAACAGAAGATTTTTACGGCTTGAGCAAGATATATTTACAGAGCATTTTATAGCTTTTCCAAGCTACATGTACTGTACCATACATTTAAATCATTTTAACTTCTGTATAATTTTACAACTTGTTGCCTTCGAATCATCAATCGGTCTCTGAGAGATAAAGCTAGAAATGTATTATCTACAAACTGTACATTGTTGTAGGCACATGCCACATTGACTTTACTTCAAGGGAGAAATATTAAACATCACAATTTTGTTAGGCTGTAACTGCCATACATGTACATACTTGGAAATTTTTGTATTATGACCTACTTCACATATCAAATCTAGAAGGGTACTATTATGTATCAAACTTACAATTTTACGTAGAATCCTATTTCCTAAAGCCCATGTTGACAAAATCCTACAACTGATTTTCAAGTACATGTACATGCTTTTAAAAAGCAATGTTACTGATACTATACACTAGATACAGCTGTATAAATTATACAAATTGGGTTAATTGTTGGATACTCTTAACTCATATTGAACATGCTCATGTGTGAGCCAATATCTTTTCCATAGTTTGTCATCAATATTCCTTTTATTTTGCCCCAGATAATCACAACCGAAACTAATGATTAGGTATAGTTTGTTTAGATATCAAGCAAAAACTCCGTTGAGGGAAGCGTGTTCTTATAACTCATTTTCTTTAATTTCATTTTGTTTTTCCTACTGCTGAACTTTAGTTCAACTCTCAATCAGTCCTAGTTTCCCAGGTACTGCACACTTTTATCTTCTTTTCTTCTGACTTCCACTGCTTTAGATGGACCACTGCCAAATGAACTCAAATTTATCAACTTAATTGATCTTGTTTGGCCTCAAAGACATTGATCTTAATTTCTTAATGAGTTTTTAAATTTTTGTTTCTGAACACAAAGGTACATGTACACTAAACTTTATACATATTTTCTAAGTTTAACAAAAAAAAATTCTAAAATCTGATAAGCTCTTGCTATAAATTTACCCCATCCAGAATGTTTTGATGATCTGCCCAGGGTCTTATTGATCATATATCAATTATATTGACAAAGAAAAAATAGATAAATAGATAGTTTTAAAATACAAGTACATGTACCATTGACGTCAGTTACATGTATGTTAGGTAAAATGAAGTAAAGAGGTGATTTCAAAAAGGATAATAGAGGTACTTACAGGTATAAGCGTGACTGTTTTACCGGGGTACTCTTCATCATTCTTTCACTTTCGCCATGGACACTACTCTCCCTGCTTTTGCTATTAAAGGCCTAGTGTTGTACACTTTCAGTCCAACGTAAAAACAACAGTTATGACTGTTTAAATCATTAAATGCATTTTGCACTCTGGAAAATGTCGATATCAAAATCTCAGGTCATTGTCAAAATTACTTGAAAATGGATAGCCGATAAAATGTGTCATAAATTAAAAAACAGCAATTTTGATACCCCCTTTTCACAAACTTCAATCTAACTAAATTACTCACACTTAAAGAAATCGTTTTGTCACAGTATCCACACTAATTCTCAAGACAGTGGACCTGGCAGGGAGCAGTCAACTCAAGATTATTTGTATCTTTTCTAGTGTTGTTTATTACTCACCTTTGCCAAGATTGCCGCTGATTGATAGTGAGAATAGTGGTCGGCACTGGGCGGCCGCGGGCCTGACCAGCACGGGGGATTTTCGCCCACCACTCCTGATGAAAAACACTGCTTTCGACTGGCACTTATTTCACATAAAAACGTAACTATTTGTGAAGAAAAGTAGTACTTACATTCATATTTCCGTCTTTAATCGTGTTTTATTTGCAATTTGACAAGAATCATGATTTCAATTTGAACATAAACGATTATTTTTAAAGATTTGCAGAGTTTTGTTGTCTAAAGTTGAGATTAGGACATTCATGAAAGCTGCCATCTTGGATTTACCGATGTATACGTTATAATACACAGAGACAGCAGCTCAGGCTTGTTCCATTACTGTTCTTATTATGTTTATTTCGTAATTTTCCATAATAAATAAATTAAAATACTCTAATATATATTTATTTCATTATTTATATTGTAAAATTTGTCCGAAATTATTACACTTAAAAAAATGAAATTATTTTTTAAATTTTTTTTAAATCGGGTAAACGAAACCGTCAAATTCAAAACGGAAAGTGCCATGGACGGTTGGATACCGGACGGTTAAACGTTTGATCACAGCACTAATATTTTCAGTAAAAAGAGTTTACATGATGTATATTATGTTGAACATTGCACAAACTAAAGTTTAAGGGTGTACATTAATTCTAGATTTCAGCACATCACATCCAAAATGGTAATTTGTAAAATATTATTTTGAATAGGATATACCATATATCTTTTACTTTTTGACAATGAAATTCGTGTCTAATCAATTTTTAAAAAACCGTACACCGTAAATCTGCCATTCCACACCACCTTATGCAAGAGAAGCAGCATGAACACTTTTAATGACAGTGGAAAGTGGAAACTGGAAAGTTAGCGGAAGTAAAGTATGATGTGGAAACTTGAAAGGCAGGTGCAAATCAAATGTACAATGATATTTGTGTGGTCTTACAAATGACTGATATCTGCAGACTCCATAGCCTTTTATAAATGTTGTTTCTTTGTCAAAAAGCAAAAATCTAATTTTACAATGAAAAGACCCTTTTTACGACTTTCGTGTTAAGAAATGTCTTTAAAATGGGCAAAGCTCAGTTCGAGACGCTTTAAAATCTGTTTGCAAAACCTATCATAAAGTTGAAGAGTTCATGCTCTGAGCTCGACTACAGTACCTCTTTGTATAATAACTGTATTCTTTCCCTGCAAAAGGCCAGAATATTGTTCTCTTTTCAACTTTCATGAGGTCTCTTCAGGTGCCTACATGTACATTAATTTTTTTTTAAAATAGATTTAAACAACTGATATAAAACACATATTTTGGGATAGTTTACTAAACTAGCCTTGTAGGACACCCAAAAAGTGAAATCCCAACATTTGTAGTAACTAGCCTAGTAGTAACTTATTATTTTCAAAATGTTAACAAAAACAACTTTCTAAAATAATTCGCATGTACATGTAACTAATGGAAACTTGTGCATCTTGAGGCAATAAATCTTTATCAATGTACAGTTTGTATAATTTTAATGACAATAAAATTTTAAGATACACTATGACTGTATCTCCTAATCTTTGGTAGGATCTTCTGATTATTCAATTATTTCAATAAACCTTATTTCTTGGAAACTTACTACAGGAAATTCCGTCAGGACTGTCTACAAACAGGATGAGCAAAAAAATTGATGTAGGTTATCATAACACACCCAAGGTCAGGTTCACTACATTTGGTGGATTTAACAAAGATGACCTGGATCTCATATCCAAAATGAAGACCTGTGGTAAAGATTTATACAGACTGAAGCATGCAATAGCTAGACATGAAAATGCTTGTACACAAGCCTTCGATTAAGCGGGCGCAGGGCGCAAATTTGCGCTCATAAAACCACCAATTGCGCCCATAATCATCTAAAACTAGACGGCAAGGCGCAAGTGTTTTCCGTGAAAATGCGCCCATAAAATATTAGGACAGAAAAATACACGAATCACCAAACAATTGCACGAGCTCTCTACTATCTTCGTATTTAGTGTGTGCATTTCTTGAGGCGCAAGTGCTTGAAGTGAAAATGCGCCTGTTGTTACGATATAGGCTAGCGCACGTACGTACGTTCATGCACGCGATCGCTAGATATATACTAGCTAGATGGTGCTGTGGCGCACGCACGCACGCACCTACAAATGTTTCAAGGATCAAGAAAACAAATCGTCAAATGGAGAAATAAACAAGCATTCAAATAGTCATTAGAGATCTGTCAAGGTTTGTTTATAGGTCTAGTTTATTATTTCATCTCAAATAGAATTTAGAATTCTCTTATTGACAAGTTAAGAACACATACGATGTTCTCGATCGTAGTTACTTTCATTTGCCAGCAGCCGACCTAGCGGTGTTTTGGCAAAACGCTAGCCGGCCAGCTTCCCACTGCGAAGCATTCGAGTCCCGGTAACAAACCGTTCATGTTCTGCCAAGAGTGTGGCGGAAGGTTTGTGTGTGAGGTGCGATTTCGATTTGGGATAGACTTGCAAAGTCCTTTTGACTTTCGATGTTCGTGAAATTGACGATTTATTTATTCATTTGCTCATCAATAATTTTAGTTACTTTAAAATACTGTTTAATGTGCAAGTTGATGTTCTTAATCAATCTTTCCTGTTGATCACATTAACTTAGATTTAAAAAATTATTTATTAAATTGATCCATTAATAATCATTATGAAATTAACATTGTATCTTTGAACTTATTTAACTTTTTAATTGGTTGTCATTATGATTATCTGTTTTTGGAAAATTGCCCCTTGTTCTTAAGAAATTGCCCCTTGCTCTGGTAAATCCCCGTGAGCAAGGGGCAACTTTTAAAAATAAATTGCCCCTTGCTCCTGGCTGCTTAATCTAAGGCTTGCTTGTACAGTATATCGGTAGTTTACCACACCAATGACACCATACACTGAAATAGTGAAATTTGAAGACAAATATTAGTCTGTTTGAGGGATATACATGTACATGTGTATATGTTTCTTTACTTTCATTTCTACTCAAAAAACCTCATATTTTTAAAACAAATTCCTAACTCTAATCACAAATTACAAGAATGTTCCATTTGGGTGCATTTAAAATCATAATAAAAGCATTAGAATGACCTGAAGGCCATGCCATCCAGCAAAGACTCACACAGCAGATAAAAAAATAACCTAATTAATTTCTATAATCCATGCAGGTAGTCAGGTAGCCAGATAGACAGGTAGTGTCGGGTACTCTTACTTTTCAGCTTTAAATTCTGGATTGCTGTAGAAGAGATTGCTGTTTGACATATAATTATTCATTGTTTAAAAAAAAAACAGACCATCACCGGTGCCAGTGGTCTACCTACATTCATTGGTCATGATGATAAATTCGGTAGATTAAAAATAAGTTTGAAGTGTGTCTAGAAAGAAAAAAAAACAGTGGCATGGCAAAATGCCAAGGTGATTCACAATGAATCATTGGTGCATGCTTACATGTAGTTAAATGCTTGCCCGCAAAGTCATATAATGTTGCTGTGTCGTAGCACGTCTTATCAGTAACTTCTCATTTACTTTTATCATGTGTACAAGTCTACAAGACTACCAGAGTGTTGTTAATTAAATACATGTACATATGTATATAAATAAATAAAATAAATAAATAAGCATTTTCAATGTCTTCTTTCTTCTTGTTATTTTTCTTTCTATATATATACATGTACACTTGTACATAAGCCAAAGCTTAGATTTAAATTGTGTTGCTTGCAAATTTGATTTTTATTTTTTGATTTTTTAGGTTTGAGGGGGTAATCTTGCAGAAAAAAGTAATAACAATCAAACACACAAGGGGTTCCTGAAATTCCTGCTAAAAGAATTAAAAAGAAAAAAAATAGTATGAAGTTTCACATTCTTCTGTCACAATTACTGCTCAATGAGTCAAGAGTGAGTCTAGAAATACATTGTATTTGGATACATGCGGACCTGTCTACAAGAACAATGTACATCACATCTTTAAAAAATATTAAGTAGAAATATAATTTTAGCAGTTCAGAACAATGTACAGGCAACACCAGGGCCATTGTTTACCAAACTTTTCTCTGTCAATCCATTTTTAATTTTCCCAGACATCAACAAAAAAACTGTGTCAACAAAACTGTTAAAACATGATTTCTGTGTTTGCAACTACTGGTACATGCATGCACGTTATTCATCCCTTCTTCAGAATCTGCCTTGGCAAGAAGAAAATCTCCATGAATTACATTGAAGGTTTGAGGGTCAATTAAAGAAGCTTGGTGAATATCCTTTTTTTTTAAAGTTATGAAACAATCCACTTTGGTCATGCACGGTTAGAAATTTGCGTGTCACGAACTAAACCTCTTGCTATACATGTAAAATGTGTATTGTACCCTTTCCAACATTCTGATTTGTGTGAGTTTAGTTTAGGGGGGAAAATTGTTCACAAAAGAAAATAATGTCAACACGTTTGTTTGTATGCCGACAATCAACATTAACGTTGACTAAAGACCTATCGAGGACAACACTCCTGTAAGCCTGCACATAGTTACATGTACATGTACATATTATGTAAATAGAAAAGTACATTTAATGTATTCAAATTTCACTTTTCCACTCATTCAAATTTATTACAGAGTAAAAGACAGCACTATTCTACATGTACATGTACTACAAAATACAAATTATCACTAGCCAAAAAACTGACTAATTACACTACTTGCAATGTAATGATTAAATATGACTTACACTTTTGTTTCAGTTAACCAGTCAGAAAGTGGGAATTCACACTGGTATCAATAATCAAGCTGGCTTACATTAAAATCATTTCAAAAATAAGAAACAGATTAGTCAAAATTTGAGAACAATCTTATGAAGTTTCTTAAATTGTGATTGATCATACACAAATTGGCAACTACATGTACATGTATGATTAACTTGTACAGTACCTTATAAGCACCTCTCCCATTTGTTCTGAAGCAAAATTTCAGAAATATCTAATTTCCACAGACAATCTTTTTCAAAATTTGTTTTAGATATATTCTTGTACACATTTCTTTTACACATCTTGAGCTGTGATAAAAAGTTTGATTTCTTTATAACCAAGAAATACAAATTGTACCTGTACAAAGCAAATGGGAAAGATTTTCAAAATATAAACCACTGAGCTGCCAATTTGCATTTTTATGATTACAACTTTAACAATTAATAACTTTCTTATCCTTCATCTGTTTTTAGTTAATACTTCTCACTGGTTTGTTTCTCAATTATATTTTTACGTTGTAACCAATTGAACATCATTCTGACCTACACAAGTAAATAAATTCTATTTCACACCTTCATCAAAAGTCAAGTCATGGTTGATCGAGCAAAACATTTGGTCATTGTTGCTGAGTGACTAATTTGTAAATATCAATTACATTATAAACTTATTGTTGTTCTTGCCAGATATCTACTTAATGTAAATAGATATAGGAAAGTGCATGTGAAAGTGGTGTACATTTGTAACATCAAAGAAAGAAAAATATCATACGGGAAAACTGTGTATTGTCATCAATAGAATAATAGTACAATGGGGGTCCTGACTCCTTGGGGTATTGTACGTCTAGACACTCAACAAAACTACCATTAAGGCATTCCCTTCTTCCTTTGGATGTCATGAAAAATATCCACCATAAATATTTGTCTTTTATATATATAATATTGTCTAACATAAGTACTAAAAGATTTATGGAATATTGCTTGTAATCTTCTTCATATTACTGCTTGAAATCAACTGTCCGGAACAATAACCAACCTGTCTGGACACGTGTGGGGATAGTTATCATGGAATTGCCCATTTCAATTTGATTGCTCATGAGTGTAAAACTTCATACCCTTGTTTTGATTCCTAGTTTCTTGTCTGAATTTTAATGAGGAAAAGATGGTTCCATCCCTACAGTACAAATGTAGTAGAGTGATAGGGTCAATACATATTCTATGGTTAATTTAATAATGTCATCTACTCATGCACAACAAATACTCAAAATAACGCAAAATTATAGTACACATCATTGTCTATGTCTAGATTCCTCATATCTGCCTTTACAGGTATATGTTAATAACTTTATATCCTTTAAAAAAAAGAATTAATATACAAAAAGAAAAAAAGGAGGCAGGTGTAAAGAGGAAGTGGGAGGGGTCAAGAATGTACAGTTAAGTAGGGATCCACTTTCACTTGGCCTAAAAAAAAGGATATTTTCCAACTTTAACTAATCTGTTCCTTTTATTTTTATAATTTTAACTCATAATGTTAATAATTGGGGTTCCTTTACTAGTCAAATATTTGTTCAGTCTAATTACTTATTTAACGATGAATTACAAATATACAATCATAACTACATGCAGAAACATTGAAAGCAAAAAGAAATCAATTCTGCTACAAAAAACAGAGACCAATGACCAATGAATTGATACTAGAACTACATGTAGGTTTGGCATGATTTTAATTTTGTCCTTAGAATATTGAAAGGCAAGAGTAAATAGATCCACAGTAGCTTGAACCTTGAGGTGATAACAATTTGTTTAATACATCTCCTCAGACTCAACCTTTTTCATGGTACCCTCACAATTATAAAATGAATAAGTCAAATCATTTCTATCATAAGTGCAATCAATTTCTGTAAACAACTTCAAGAAAAACAAAGCAGTAAAATTGAAAACTAACAAAAACAATTGTTTTATCTTCCAAAATAACAAAGCATCTCCTACAAATGTAAGTTAGACTATTCAACAAGATTTACCCCCCAAATGCAAAATCTGCAAACTTTCATCATACTTCATAAAAATGACAAGTTGAAAACCTTAACCATCACACAAACATGTGCGAGTACCTGAATAAATCTTTTACAATACTAATATGCAGCAAGCAAGCCCATGCCAGGTACCCAGACAAAGCCTAGATTTTGACAAAGCACATTCAGGTAGCTGGCTCGCGTAGGCCTGTTTTTATTCCAACCCGAGACTGAGCTACAGCGAGCTAGCTACACATGTAAAGTCGCTCGACCAATGAAGCCGACAGTCTTTGTGTGTAGCTAGCTAGCTGGCTGCACGTCAAACCAGCTACTGACGGGCATTCAAGCAGCCATACACACAGGCATGGCTTCACCATCATCTCGACTAGACATTTTACTGTTCACAGACAAATCTAACGCGAGTGTATTTTCAGCACGATAGGCAAGCCTAAAACCAATCCTAAATATCTCATGATTGAGAACAATTCTGAGTTTAAAATACGAAACAAAATAATTAACATAGATTTCACTTGATATATATAGATATTGGTTTAAATATTGAAGGAATATTGTCACACTAGACAATTTAATAGCTATGTTTTGAAGCAAGTTCTTCGGAGAAAAGGTTGCCAGACAGGCTCCTCTCCGAGGTAGATAGCGCACATACAGACACACAACAATACACACGGCGCATTGAGAACAAAATGAGCTCAGCTCGCACAGCGGCCCCTTGCAAACCAAAACAAAGCAAAAGAAGGATGAAAAAACATGTGATGTTTTAGGTTGCTGGTTAATCTTATACGTACCTAAGGCAACAGGAGGAGTAAACCAGGCTTTAGGAGGGGGTGTGCCTTTGTTGTGAACATGTCCTAACACTTGTCCCACGGTATTTCTGGTCTGAATCTCTTGTTTCAACCACTCGGGAATCCGATTTTTCTCAAGACTCCCATTGAAGACAACGATGAGTTTCATGTTGTTGCTCCTGCTTGCCCTGGCCAAGTTGTCAATAAAGTGGAACATGCTGTTCCACTGGCCCCCACAAACCCAGTCAGTAAAGCTCCCGCCATATAGACGATGAAGGCAGCTATTGGCATCAATTACCAGCAATAAAGGATCTTGTCCGACCAAAGCTCTTCCCCTTTTTCCAGCGTTATTTAGTCGCTTTCGAGCGAGTTGTCCCAGGTCCACTCGCGTGCATGCTTGCTGACAATTCCGCTCGACGTAATCCAAAAATCCATGAATACCCATGACGCCAGCGTTTTCAAAACATTCCAAAGTATTTAAATAATATAGAGTATATATTGGTTCCAAAAATGGTCTACACTTTCATGTATAATTTGTGGATGTTCGAAGAACATGCACATAAACGAAGAACATCATCCATTTACGTACGCGCCATGTGCTCTTCAAATGCAATGAACAAAGCGTTGCTGCGCATGCGCATAAGGTAAATGGCTGGAATCTCTGGTGATAAATAGTTGTGGTGGAAGAACATGGGTGCAATATACTAGCCCGCGAAAAAACAAACTGGGAACACTTTGTTTGCCTTCCCACCGTTAACTAAACCCCCTTTCTCCTATAAACACATTCTTGGTAGATTGATTTCAAAAATCTTATTTTACCTACAAGGAAATTAGGACAAATCTAAGGATGGGATGAAAAGTTGTATTGAACATAGGCCTTCTTTTATAGTTTTGTTGGCCCTGCTATAAATATACCATAAGTGACAAACCTACACACTTGTGCTTTGCATGCAAAATGAATTATTTGATTTGTCTTTTTTGTTTGTTTAATATTATATCTTTGCTTTTGCGTTTGTCACGAAGCCGATTTCAAAAGGATGGGAGGAGTCCCCCGCCCAACTTAAGCCTTTGCCCATTCACTATTGCCTGTTTTGAATGCAAGACGGACGGCCGAGCATTTATATATTAATGTTCAACTGAACAAACGCCCATGTGATGGAATAATCTATGTATAGTACATTAGTTGTCAACTTTGCAGCACAGTCGATATAGCCCCGCCCCCCCACCTTCGGCTCCCCAAGCTCCACCTCGGAAGGGCATGGCCGTGACCAACTAACAGGATACTGTCCCGTGAAGCCATGATAGGCCTAAGAATCCAGGGAGGTAACTGCATGTGTAGTTCAACAAAATTTAATATTTAAAACTGCAGGCATTATCTCATTCTGCATGACGAAATGCCGCTCCGGATAATAGATTGCTGGAGGAAAAAACATGATGGTGTGTCCCGTCTTATCCACCGAAATATCTCATCCTATATATTATCATCCTGCAGTTCAAGTCTTGTCTGCAGTCCGGGTCCTAATAGTCACACAGTGGGGTAGGTGCATGGAAGAATGGGGCACCTCGCCCGCCCCCTCTACCCTCTATCGAATGGCAAAAAATAGAAGATGAAGGAGAAGAACAAGAACAAGAACAAGAACACGAAGAACAAGTAGAACAAGAAGAGCAAGAACAAGAAGAAGAACAAGAAGAACCAGAAGAACAAGTGAAGAGCAAGAACAAGAAGAACAAGAAGAAGAACATGAACAAGGGGAAGTTCGAAGAACAAGAACAAGAACAAGAAGAACAAGAACAAGAACAAGAACAAGAACAAGGAAGAAGTAGGAGAAGATCGAGGAGGACTCGGAGTAGAAGAACTTGAAGAAGCAGAAAGAAGAAGAATAGAGAAAAGGGGAAAACATGAAAATGAAAAGGGGGTCAGGATAAGGAAATAAAGAATTTAAGAAAATGGTAGGATCATCTCCTGCATTAAACATTATACTTCGCATCTCACTGATCGAGTAAGTTTTGTCCCCCCCCCCCTATAGCAGTGCCCCTGAGTCTAATGGCTGGACCAACGTGCGATGCTGATGGAAGATCATCATTCGTGCATAAAAATTTAGCACGGATCCACCATTGACGAATCAATTCATGAGCTCGTCACTCGTAGCGGCATAGCCATTATACTTAGGTATATAGGCTATAGCCATCGAAGGGGCACTATTATGGTGTCATAATCAAGTACGAGAAAACAAGGTCATAGATTGAGGGAAGGTATTATAATGAGGTGTGCACCATCACTTAATTATTATTCCTACGTGCATTTCCCCTCTACATTTTGTCATACGATTGGGAGGGGGAAAGTACCCTTTGCCCCCTGTACTACACCATTGCATTGATTATCGTGTTCTGTCGTAAATCAGCGATAACACTATAATAGGACCATTTACACAAGTGTCGCGATCACACAGGAGAAGTTACTTAGCAACCACGACGTAGTGGCTAAGCAAATTTCACCGCAAGATATATTACCATGTGAGCAAAATCGCATTGTTTGATTCTTTTTATTTTATTTATCGTAAATGTTCATCTGCATTTGGTAAAAAAGATATGTTTGAAATTGAATTTTACTCAATAACAATAACAGGCCATGTATGCCTACACAAACATGGTAGAATACAATGTCGGTGGTGTTTTGATGAGACATGTCTAGTCATGAGTAGTCCTATATGCAGATGATAATGGCACTAAAACTGAGATGGAGATTACTGTTTTCTGTATAATTGACAGTGGAAGAGAGGAAAAAGAAAATATGTGCTTTAAAAATTGTTCATAAAGTTGTTTGGATAAACCAACTGATGTTTTTCATATACAAGCGCCTTGTTATCATCAATAGTCTTCTTTGCTCGTGACATGTGAATGCACATTCCATCGGTGAAATATTTGTCATTTTTGTGGTCTAGTGTATTATGACTCATGAACGAGTAACTCCCCGCTCACTCTCAAACCAGCCTCTCATCTCCACCACAATCTCATCTCTCGATCGCACTCTGTCTCTTCTCCTCCTCCCTCACTCTCTCTCTCTCTCTCTCTCTGACTCTTTCTCTCTCTCTCTCTCTGACTCTCTGTGTGTCTCTTCCTCCTTCTCTATCTGTCTCTCTGACCCTCTCTCTGTCTTTTCATCCTTCTCTGTCTGTCTCCCTCCGTCTCTCTCTCTCTCTCTGTCTTTTCCTCCTTCTCTATTTCATCTGTCTCTCTCTGTTTGTCTCTCTGTCTTTTCCTCCTTCTCTGTCTGTCTGTCTGTCTCTCTCTCTCTCTGCTCCTATTTGTCCCTCCCCCTCTGTCTTTCTCTCTTCGTTCAATGAGAGAATATCTCTGTGGCCGTAATTATTATAGGGGCGGCATAAGACGTTAGGGTTTTTTTGGGGGGAGGGGGATTGGGGCCACATGTCTCAAAGACCTTTGACAAGCGATGTATAGTAATGATGATGATGATGATGATGATGATGATGGTGATGATGATGATGTTATATACTACTACTACTAATATATTACTACTACTACTACTACTACTACTACTACTACTACTACTACTACTATACTATACTAGTAATACAAATACAGATAATAATTATAGAAATGATCATAATGATAATAATGATAATAAATAACAATAATAATAATGATGATGATGATGATAATAATCATTATCATTATTATCATTATCATTATTATTATTATTATTATTATTATTATTATTATTATTATTATTATTATTATTATTATTATTATTATTATTATTATTATTATTATTATTATTATTATCGTTTTTATCATTATCATCATTATTATTAGTTATTATTAAATTAAGAGTTTTTCTTAATCAATGCATTTGTCGTGAGACTAAAAACCCTTCAGTTTTTGTGTCATGTGATACATAAACCCTTTGGTGCGTCTGAATAAAATTGGAAGAGTTTAAAAACAATTTCAGGGACTTTCCATACCTATGGGTAGCTAATGATCTTTGGATCATTAAATTTATGATCAGGCTTTAGAAAGTTGTATGTCCTGACATATCCATCAACAGTGTATGCTTTAAGAGTGGCTTTTAGGGTGCGCAGGTTTGAAAAACTACTTCTTGGTGAGTGTTTGGAGCCAGAAGGTAGTTAACTCATATACTTCAACACATAGTTAACACCCTTTTGGCTCTATAGACGATAAAAGCTGGCATACTTTGGATATCAGAAACTAAAAATTATCATGAAGGATGGTCCCTGAAGAAAGATCAAGTAATCAATCAATCAATCAACCAATCTACCAATCAAACAATCAATCAGTCAAATTAATCAATCAATCAATCAAATCAATCAGTCAGTCAGTCAGTGAATCAATCAATCAATCGATCAATGAATCAATCAATCAATCAGTCAGTCAGTCAGTCAGTCAATCAATAAATAAATAAACCAATCAATGATATTCCCAATTATTGTAAAGTATGGATCTGGCATGCCGTTCACATAATTGAGTGACTTTTGCTGATTCAAAGTATAAAATATCATAAGATTTTTTTTTGGTGGTGTTATTTGATAGAGCTAGAGACCCTTAGCTATGACAGTTATGAACATTTTTTTGAATATTAGAAATATTTATTTGGGGAAGCTTTTTCCAACTGTGAACTTATTTTGAGTCGCAGTGTATAGTAACTAAACACGGTCGAACGAAAAATTTGACAAAACAATTAGCGGGTAGTTATTAGGAAATATTTCAATTCGAAATTCATCACCGTAAGAACTGTGTACCCCTTTTTCATATACTTCCAAAC
Organism: Mesocentrotus franciscanus; assembly: GCA_037976565.1. Taxonomy (NCBI): domain Eukaryota; kingdom Metazoa; phylum Echinodermata; class Echinoidea; order Camarodonta; family Strongylocentrotidae; genus Mesocentrotus; species Mesocentrotus franciscanus. The sequence continues at coordinate 12,957,449 of CP137666.1, read as the reverse complement.
GGTATCGAAACTTGTCTTTAAAAAAGCAAAATATCATAAAGCAACATCAATCAATAAATCAAATGATTGAATAGTATATAATGAAAGCAAACGAATCGATAAAATTACAACAAAACGTAGTACAGAGGAAGAGGGAATGATAGATAGTCGATGAAAGAAAACAGTTGAATTATATAGGGGAAGTAATGGGGGAATGTGACCCCCAAAAAAAAAAAAAAAAAGAGAGAGAAGAGATTGGAGAGAACAGGAGAGAAAAGAGAAACGACACTAAAGAAAGGCATTCTATAAAAAAAAATTGTTTTAGTTGCTTTTGTTTTTTATTTTTTATTTTAATTTTAATTTCATCAATATTATCTTATGAGAAGCAATATCACGATAGAAGAAGTTCGACAATTTATGAATGCACTATTTATTTGGGGAATCTAAATTTAAATCTTAATACTAGCAGGAAATCTATTTCAAAATTGTTGTCTAAATAGAATGATTATAAAATGTTAATTTTTATTAATATGTTTGCAAATCCAAAGGCCATTTTTTCTTCTTTTCTCTAATCAAAAATTTTATCCTTTAATGACAATTCACAACGATTTAGTCTCAAACTTTCAATTGATATTATTTAAATTAGCTGAGATGTTTATAAAAATATATGAATATTTATGTGAAGGTAATGTTATCGATTTTATCATGATAAATACCTGCATCCATTTTTGTGTGTTCCCCTTTGGTCCCCCCCCCCAACTCCCTCTTTCTTTCTTCCCTCTATTCCATCCTCCTTGAACTCTTTCCTTTCATCTTTATTTCTCTACCCTCTCTGTCCATGTTATAGGACAGCTTCTGCCTCCTCGTATATATATATATTATCAATTGTCATTGCGTACTATAAATTTTCGTAATTCAGCTTTGCCGCAATGAAATTTTGAATCAAATTGAATTGAATGCCGTATCAAATTTCTAAATGATATAGTCTTCAGTTGAAGGTCTCCAAACAGGCACTATAGGCCTACTCAAAACGTATCCCAGACCGAGCATGGGCAATATTATTATTCGTCGTTATATACACTGTTGCCTATCAAGTTGGAATTTATTTTTCTTACCTCTTTTCATAAAATAATAATTATGCAAATAATTATGAGTTATTTTGATCATATCTTCTCAGAATTTCATCTATCAAGAATAAATTATATTTCACAATCGTTCCGTTGAAAGAGGTAAGAAAAATCTATTCCAACTTTATTGGCAACAGTGTTTACTTATTGTTCGGTCAATTGACGGTCTAGCGTCTTTCTCCTACGCAAGGGTGTGACTGGGGTATCAAGCAAGCCTAACGAGAGACGGTGGATTTATAAATGAGTACACTTGCATCACTTCACAATTTACCGCTTTGTGCACAATACTGAGATTAGAATATTGACATTAAAAAACGTCGGAATGTCGATAGCCGTTATCAATAATTAATCATACTTGTGGGTAGTGGCGATCGACACATGCTCTTGCGGTCAGTTTCATACGTTAACAGAATTCCTAATTTCAATCCTGTATACCTAACCATAACCCTAAGCACAACCCAAAACTCAGCTGTAATCCTAACCGGCTAAACCTAACCTTTGACTAAAAAAATACAGGAGAATCGACAGTGCCGTATCTTGAGAATATGGAGCACCCCTATTAAAAAAATAAAAAAGTAAAAAATAAAATCCGGCCTTATGCGCCTCCTTAGAAGAGCATTACAATGAGATATAACATAGTCAGGGCATCCCTTTTTTCTATTAAAAATACAATGTTATTAACTGTCCTTGAGTTGTTTTATTGAAAGTCTTTGCAACTGTGCTATAAAAAATAATAATAATATTCCAAATATTCTTCTTAAATTGAAATTCCAAGATCCTCATGAATTGAATATTGTTATACTAATTCTGCAATGGAATTGAAAGATGGCCTGATTTTCTGTGCCTGTCACAAATTGACAAAAAGACTTTCAGTTGAACAGTTGTGAAGTTCAAAGTCAAAGGAAGTTATCTTCTCTTCTTTGCAGGAACGTGCAATATTTTCTCTGTGCAGATTTCCAACGTTCCGACGTTCATTCAGCACTTAGTGCACTCACAATCATTTGAATAATTGCAAATTGATATTTAAATTGATATGCAATACTTATTATATTCTTGATTTTAATACTTCCTTATTATCCTGACTTGACCAGTAAATCTCCACATAATTGTCCTTGATTGTATATATTAACTGGTACATTCCATTGTGTTGTGAAAAAATTTTTAAAAATAAATACAAAAATAACAGCAGTAAGACATATGCAACTTCCATTGTTATACTTCCTTGTTTATTTTATTCATTCCATTTATGCATAATGAATATATATTTAAAATTTAGACATCATATTTACAAGACAGTCTTTACAGCAGATATAATTCACATCTGAAACACAATATTACACTTCAATTAAAAAGTGTACAGAAATAAAGGAGGGGGAGGGTGACTAGGGAGGGGGTGATACCATTCTAAATTTCCCCCAGTATCCAAATATTTTTCCTGTGATATCATGAGGAAAATAAAAAATAAAAAACAATAACAAAAACAAACTAATTGAAAATATGTATTTTGTGTGATCAGCATTAATTGACAAGACAGGACAGGAAACGGCAGGACATTCAATCCTGGGCATTATTCTAGAAACTTAAAGCTTGTTCGGACTAAAGGAAATTTATACCAAACTTGAGTAAAGAAACATTGTATAGAGAATTATCGTATAATGAAAGGATCGTTCAGACTAGAAGCAAAACAAGGTATAAAGAAGATAATTTTGAGGAGTTAAATTGACATAACAGCTAGTAGTGCATGCTCATGATAAGCCCCGTTTGTGACTAAATAAAAAATTACAAATCTTATCTTATCAAAAGACATGATACAATCATATAAAAATAAGCTTCTTCTACTCCTTTTTTTGAGAAAGTTGGCAATCGTGCAGAAAAATTGCTCAATTCAAACATTATAATACAGTATTACAGTATATTACAGTGAGAGAGGAATCCTAACATTGTTTATGAAGTTGTCTTTATTCCAATAAAAAAGGGGGTGTAGTAAATGGGTACTTGGAATTATATAAAATATAGTGCAAGAGTAGGCTTCAGGCTCAGAGAGCACATAAATAAAGAATATCTACACTATACCAATCCCATTTGAGTTAGAATTCTGCAAATTTCTGAGAGAGAGAGAGAGAGAGGGGTTACACTTGCAAGATTAAAGAACATAGAATCCATCTGTCAGTATTCACTGAGGCGGGATGGCTCAGTGGTAGAGCAGTGGTCTCGAACTGGAAGGTCCCGGGTTTGAAACCAATTCGATGTGCTAGTGCCCTTTGGGAAGGCATTAATCCCCATTACCAAGTCCCCCAGAGAGGAATTAAAGCCTTCAAGCTCCTGGTTGCTTACTAACAAGCATACACATGCTTTCTTAGCAGTCAGGTACAAACCAACTAGCAATGGTCCCAACAATATTCAGGCAAAATGGTAATTATATATTTATAAACTGCATTTTGTTTTCCTTCACTTTTGAATTCATGTCATATCTGTGCACATCTTAAGCAGAGGGAAATCCTGTTACATAAACTTGCTTGTAATGAAATACAGATACAGGAAATTAATTTTACCTTTTTTTTGGGTAGTCCTAGGACTCTTGTCTTTTAAGTTACCTATTGCTTTAAATTCCACTTCAATTAAATGACAACCTGTATTTGTTTGACATCATTTCAGAAAATTGAAATCACAGTCTATACAGAGCCTTTGAAACACAAATGTGTATTCCACAAGAACAAAAACAAACTGAAATATAGCATATTGAGAATTGTTAAGGAACATCAAACATCTCCTTCAACAGCCCGACAGTTGGCGGATCTAATTCTTTCTGCCCTTCTTCTTCTTGCCTTTGGATTTATTCTGACATCGTTTACAATACCAGTCATTTGTTGATGGTTCTTCTGTTATTCCAACACATTCCCTGCAAGAACAAAATAATGAATATCATTTTATTAACAATATATGTATATCTATAACAGTCCTACACATACTAGAAGTATTATGTCTGTCTTTTACTACTGTCGTTGATATTTTTTCTTTCTGGAGGAGTATTGGTTGCAGTTGAAGCGGGAACAACAAAATTGGTATACTGTGATAATTTTTAATAACAATCAAAATATTGACGATATTAATAATTTTAATAATGATTTTCTGGTGTTTACAACATGTGAAAATCTCTCTCAAGATCCATCCGATTCTGATAGAAAAGTATAAAAACTTTATTAATAACAATGTTGGCAATAAATGCAATTCACAAATCAATACAAAAATCAGTATGAATGTAAACTTTAAAGTTTAAAACATCTTTAATAGAGTTGATCACAACCAATATTGTAAGTGCATATTTCAAGTACACACATTATCTTGGATAGCAGGAGAGAAGAGAAGGGATAGGGGATGAGTGGTAATCCATCATTTGCTTAATGATGTAGGGTAAGCTTTTGGGTGGCAATTGAGTTTTAGACTACATTTATGGAATAGGGTAGCCTAATTTACTAGATTGATAGCGCCCTACACAAGATGTATATATTATTAATACTTTTATCATCTGGCATAGGATTAAGTTTTGGGTCAATGACTAAGTTAGGAGTTTGACCAGTGTTGAAAATGACAATGGTCACCAGATTTGGATCAATCGCAACTCTTTGTAAGACGGGGCCCAGATCACACAATCAGATGAGTTGATGACTTACCAATGGTACCAATCATCACATGTATCACAACCAATCATCGGCAGGATGCCATCATCTGCTTTCCTGCAGGCTGGACAATACCAAATCTTATCGCCATCTTCATTCTGTCAACAAAGTATCAAAACGAAAATAAATATACAAAATATTAGTGACCAGGGTCCAGGCACCACAAAACAAACAAATTCCATGGTGTGATTTTCAGTTAGAGCTCAATAATCTAAAGGTGTATTTGGTCAGCATGGTCAGCATGGTCAAATTTGAGCAATTCCTGAAAGAGCATACTTCTTCTATGTTATTACAGCATTTGGAATCACTAAACAATCTATACAAACAAAATTGTATTTGTTTTCATTTCTTAACAATACTGGTTAATTGTCCCATTTTTATATCTTATAACTTGATAATTGAGTAAGCTGTTAAATTGATACCTAGGCAAAATACAGAAAAGGGTGTGCTTAACTGGTGTGCCACAGTTTTAGACCAATCTGATTATCCCTTTACAAATTTCTATAGAGATCTAATCCTCCTGTTGTCATCCTGCACAATACACTGTGTATCAGAGTGATTGAAATACACAACATACTTTAAATGCCCTTTTCTCTCAAGTAACTTTCTCTAGGACTGGACATTCTTCTCTCTTTGCATCAGATTAGCAACATGCAATTATGACAAGTTAAATATCATTTTAAATCTGAGAGTCACAATTTTAGACAAAATGCTATGTAAGCTTCTATTTCACCGGAAATACATGTACATAATATTTTCTTATAATATCATTCCATGCTGCATAATGTGACTTCAAAACACCTTTAAATTATGGTGGAAGCATAAAAATAGTTTTAGGAGAAGCAAAGCAAATAAATTAGCATATACTTTCAATTCTAATACCCTGGGTAAACTAACTAATCCGTATATTTATATGTCGTATCACTTATCAAAGAGGAATGCATTTCAATAGTTTTACAATTCTATTGGGCATTCCTCAGACATTGACTGATGTTTTTTTCTTTCTTGTCTATTCCTTTATTCATCCATACATTGCATTAGTAATTTTTTTCTTTGCATGGACAATCAAATAAATCCATGTTATAAATAAACAGACTTACAACAACTGTTCCTGCTGTTTCTGCGATGAGGATACAAGGTCCATCTGCCTTCGGCTTGGGAGGCTCTGGTTCTGGCTCTGGTTCTGGCTCTGGAGGAGGTGGAGCAGCCTTCTGTTTCTGAGTAACCTTTTTTTTCTCTTTCTCCTTCTGCTTGGATGCCTTGCTGCTCTTGGTGGCTGATGGAGGCAGTGCCTTGAGAGCTGCTTTGGTTGGAGGTGGGGTCGGAGCTGGAGTGCTTGCCTGTTTCAGGAAATGGACAAAAGAAAAAATAAGTACATTGTGGTAAAATAAAGCAAAGAATAAGGACAAATAGTTCAGTCTTGAGTGAGAGCGGAGTATGTATTCATAGATGACTTTATCATGTAGTGCCAGGGCTTGGTGGGAAAAAAAATGCTTGAGTGTACCTGGATCGGTACACTTGGTATGTTATTTCTAGTATCTGGACTGGGCCGGACACTGCAAGAAAAAAAAGTAGGGAATACCTAAATATCAAAAAGAGTACAATCTGAACATGGTAAGGAATGAAAAGGAAAGAAAAAAAGATACCTTGCTTTTGTATTCACGGGATTGAGCTGAAGTTTGAATACTGGCTTACTTTACATTAATCATATATATCATACATTACAAAAAAAATAAAACCCCATGAGGACCAGAGAAACATCTCGCAATAAATTTTACTTCACTTTTCAGAACTTTTCTGTACCTTTTGTTTAGATTTCTGAGGAGCTGGTGAACTCGGAGCTGCTGTCCTGATAGAAGATCTAGGAGTAGCAGGGCTTGATGACTTGCTTGGTGGTGGGGATGGCACTGAAGGGGCAAAGATACCAGGAACAGGTTCCTTCCTCGCAGGGGTGGACGACTCCTTCTTCACCTTGATGGTTGGTGGTGGCGATGGAGCATCAAAGTCATAGGGAGATATCTCTGCCTTAGGCTTGGTATCTACCTTGATCTTTATTGCCTTTTCTTTCACCTTCTTCTCCTTTTCCATCTCCCTCTCAGGCTCCTTTACTATCTTCTTCGATGTCTTAGATGATTTGGTCTCAGCTTTTGGCTTGGTTTCAACTTTCTCCTTCTTGGACTCTGCCTTAGGTTTGGAGTCTGTCTTTGTCTTACTCTCTCCTTTGGACTTTGGCTCAGTCTTAGGTGAAGCGACTGATTTGGAGGACTTGGAGATGTCTTTGCTCTTCTTGCTTGGTACAGAAATGGATAGTTTGGGAACCGTGGGAGTTGAGGCACTTGACGGAGGTGCTGTTGTAGTCTTGATGACACTATGTACACAATAAGGTATAGAGAGCAGAGAAGAGCCAATTGATATATATTACGATTTGTTGATAGAAATGTGTTTTCTAAACAACATCCTTACAGCAACATTTCCTTGAGAACATTCAATTGATAGGTTTATATAAAGGAAGTCACTTTATGGGAATGAGTTCACTGCAGGAATAGATGATATAGTCAAGTAGTGAACTCTGAAACTTCTTGAAATGTAAATCATGCTACTCAACATAATTCTCTTTTTTTCAAGTCTGAACAATTTATTACGCATACATTTATATTCCCAGAGGCACATTTATCTACCATGTTAAAAACATATACTCTTATAATTTGTTTTTTGAGGGGGGCAGGGGTAATGGTTGATGCATTCTACCATAAATTTTACTGAATTGGAAAAGGAATGAAAAAACAGTTAAATTTGTAAGTTCATCTCTTTGTCTAGTATGTTTTTTATTTTCCTCCCAAATCAACAAAATCACAGTATTTTTTAAGGCTAATTCAGGGGTCCATTAAAGTGCCTTGATTTCTTTAACAGCAGATTAGGTACACATTTGTTAGTACGAAGATGTGAGAAGCCCTTTATTGGCATCATAAACCTTTAACTTACTATTAGTGCTGATTTCATTGAATAGCGACATCTTGTGTTATAATCTAGAAAGGAGCGAAATAACTTTTGGTCATCATGGAGTTTCTATAGTGATAGGACCCTGAGGAGACTTACAATCTTCCAACCTTCCCATTTTTGTTCGATACTGTAGCTTGATTCACACTTTTGTAATTTGGGAAGATGGAGTGATTCATAAAGCAAAGTTTGTATGTCAGTTATACGCTGGGAATCAGCTTATAAAGGCCATTGATCTAAATCAACATTGTGATGTTTCATTGGTTATCGAATAGAGATGCGAAGCATGACTTGAATTTGACGCTGATATGAAACATAAGAGCCCGGGTCAGTTTCCATGTAGATTAGCACCTACACTTACTAATATCTACATCAAATACTTACATTTTGGGGGTATCCCCTCCAGCAAGTGCAGCACCCAATTTGAAGGTGATCTTGGGGATAGTTGGCGTAGACACCACCTCTTCTTTGTCCTGAACAAATTAAACGGAAAGGGAGAATGTATTCTTTTTCTTAGATCTCTACAGACCTACATACATTTTATATCACTCTCACATACATCACAACCAGTGTTCTAAAATAATCAGTACAGTAAAATTGTATACAAATTACAGAACTTTTTTATAATCATCTTCAAGTGGAGGAACTGGTTTTAAAAGACACATATCTTTGAATGTATATATTCATTTCCCCACTGTCAATGAAGAGAATAAACTTGAAACACTACAATGTTTAACAAAATGATATATTTTTCAGGGAGATGTTTTTCACCTAGAAAAAAACAACAACAAAGAAATAGCCAACCTTTTTAAATGATTCCTTCTTCTTGTCCTTAGATATTGGAGTCTTTTTCTTGTCCTTGGAGGTCTTTTTCTCTTTGTCTGATGAGTCTAACTCACTTGAGCTGGTCTTCAGTCTCTTCACTTTAGGCTTTTCCTTGTCTGAAATCTTCGGCTTATCTGGTTTTCTAGCCTTTTCTTTGACCAAGTCCTTCTTCTCTGATTGTGGAACGGCAATCTTAAATTGAAGTTTGGAGCCAGCACTCTTGATGAGACTCAATTTTCCAATTGGTAGACGTTTCTCTGGACTTGAGTCTTCTTGTGGTTTCAAGGAACTGGGTGTAATGCCATGCTTTGAAGCTTTGGATTTTATCTTAATATCAATGCTCTTTTGCTTCAGCTTTTTCACCTTCAGCTGTTTCTGTTTGTCCTTTTCTTTGACTTTCTTGAATTTCTTCTTGATCACTCTCATCTCATCATTTCCAGAGGTTTTCCTTTCTGTTTTGATGACCAACTTTGGCGTCTTCCCGTCTGTTGACAATGAATTTTTCCTCTTCACAGCTTTAGGTGTGGTGTGCTTCTTGTCCAATGATCCAACAGAATCATAATAGCTCTGTACATCATCCTTATTCTTTTTGTTCTTCAGTTTATGTTTTATTTTTGATTTGTCCTTACTTCCTAACTTTTTCTTATCCTTCTCAGGTTTCTTAGATTTGAGTAGATTCTCACTGAGTGGAGATAAACTCTTGTCTCTGTCTTGCTTGGCCTTTGCAACCACATCACTTTTTCCACGGTTACTATCTGAGTTTTGTGAAGGGTTCTTTGATTGCTCAATATCTGCATCAAGTGACAAGGGATCTTTGGAAGATCCTTTAGCATCCGATGGAGACAGTGTAGGGTCCTTTGATGGTTTACTGTCAAACTCATCATCATCAAAGTCATACACAGATGGCACTGTTTTTTCTTTCTTCACAGGTTCTTGAAGCTTCTCCTGTTGTTTCTTGTTCACTGAACTAGACAACTTAGGACTCTTTGGTGGAGGAAACAGGAACTCTCCGGCTTTATCTCCAATCCCTGGTGTGCCAGAGGTCTTGGACTTCACCATCGGGTACTTGGATGATGGAGAAAACAGCGTGTGGATTGAAGACTTTGTTTGAGCTTTCTGCTTTGGCGTCACAGCTGGCTTTGCCGATTTAGGAGACTTTGGCTCAGCTGTGGTCTTCTTGACTCCTTTGGAAGATTTTTGTTGCAACCTGTCAACGATGGTTTCTTCTGATCGATTAAGGAGTCCATCTGTTATAGCCTTGTTGGCTCTGATAGGAGTTCCATCCCCACCCAAGGCAGCTTTCAGCACACGTTGAGGTGGTGTAGTGGCGATGGGAAGCTTGCCTTCTCTCTTTGGAGTGAGCTCTCCTCCAATGCCAATGGATACTGCTGTGAGCTCCTGCGGGGTGCCATCTCCATCCAGACGGAGCCTCTTCATGGCCTGATCACTGAAGAGAGGACTAGAGGTATCTCTCTTCTCGCCCCTGGGAGATGTATGGCTGCCTCCCATGGGTGAGATTAGCCTAGACTCTGGACTATCAGTGTCCATAAGGGTTCCTGGTACAGACGAGATGCTATCTCTGTGATGACCAATGGGTGCTCCAAAGTCTTTAAGAGAAAGAATGAGACAAGGGGGTGAATATACACGTGGATTAATATAAAAACTAAAATTAGGATAAAAAGGAAGTTGCAGTAAGCTCTATTCCCCTTTCTAACAAATTGAATGGTGTAATGAATTAATATTTCTAACATACATGTAAATGATTGCTTTATAATTGCATATACAGTATATGACGGGTCTATGAGGTTTGTGTTAAAACACTGATGGTATATTGTTCAGAAACTTGGATTGTGAAGACAGTAGAAGAGGGTATCTTGAGGAGAACAGAAAGAGCCATGATACAGAAGATGTGTGGTGTGAAACTTTCCAATGGAAAGAACACAATTGGACCCATGAAAAGGTTGTGTCTGGAAGAAACTGAGGTGGAAGTGGTAAAGAGAAGTGGATATAAATGGATGGGTCATATGTTGAGAAGGGAAGATGATGAACCTGTGAAAAGTGCGTGGGATCTGGAAGTGGATGGCATAAGAGGGAACGGAGGACCGAAGATTTTATGGAAAGATATGATGAAGAAAGAAAGCAGTGAGGTCGGTCTCAATGAGGAGGATGCTCAAGACAAGAAGAAGTGTCATCATGGGGCACAAAGTTCAGTAACTCTCGTAAGAGGGAAAATGCTGACTTTAATAAATGACTAGCAGGGCCCGTGGAAAATCCACGGGATTCTAGGGAGGGTGGGAGGGGGTTGTAAATACTTTAAAATAGATATGTGCTATCGATTTTTTTTTTTTTATTTATTTTTTTAATAATAATTTTTCAATTATAATTATTATTATATTTATAAAAAAAAGAAGATATTTCTGTGCTAGATGATATTATTTCTATTCCTTGTAGTCCTATAGGCCTACTTTTTATCATTTTATAATTTTTCTTCTTCTTTTCATTAATATTTTACTCGTTAGAATACCAACCTTTTGTTTGCTGTCGCATCATGTATCGTTTTGATTTTTTTTAATTTTTATCTGAATTTGAACTTGAAAACTGGAAGAAAACAGTGAAATCAATAACTTGTAATCAAAACTGATGCAGATATTTTAGACTTTACTTTCGTTTTCACTTTCGTTATTTACGATTATTGTCGTCACTTCGTTCCTATTATTCTCACTATCCCTTTCCCGGATCCTCACTCTCGTTATCTATACGAATCAAGGGCGTCATTGATTGCACTCCGAGTTTGAGCATGGGGGACACAATTACATGTCACTCTCTATCTTGTTGTTCTGTTTCACGGCATGTACTTTCATTGGTGACCGGTTCATTTATTGTCTTTTTTATCTTTGACGTTTCATTAAATTTTTAGAGAAAGAAGACGATTGGTTGTACCTTCTCGACTCTTAATCTTTGTCTGAATTCAGTTTCCCACCTCCGCGAAGCGTAAGTTTTGACGTTTCATAATTATTAGAGAAAGAAGACGATTCGTTGTACCGTTCTCGACTCTTAATCCCTGTTTCATTAATTTTTTAGAGAAAGAAGACGTTTCATAGTACCGTTCTCGACTGTTTGAATAAAGTCCCCCCTGCGCGAAGTCAACAGAGAGAGAAAGAGAGAAAGAAAGAAAAAAGGAAAGATTTTAACCCCAATTCGTCGGGGGACATTTCACCACCTGAAAATTCGTGGGGGACGTGTCCCCCCGTGCCCCCAGGATAATGGATTGACGCCCCTGATAGGCCTACGAATATTGTTCTCAGCATGCACTTCACTCCCATTATCATTTTGGTTTTTTTCACACATTGCTAAGTTTATTTAGTCCTACAATGAAAATAATATACAAATATACAATGACACTCGAAGGATAATGGATTGACGCCCTGATAGGCCTACGAATATTGTTCTCATGCACTTCACTCCCATTATCATTTTGGTTATTTTCACACATTACTAAGTTAATTTAGTCCTACAATGAAAATAATATACAAATATACAAATATACAATGACACTCGAAGTGACTCGAGGATCTAGCTAAAACTATTCGCATCGAAGGAACATCAAATCGTATTATATTATCCCGAGGGCCATCGATCGCGGCCCCAGAGAGAACAGTACTGTTCCCGAGTGCGAATAGTTTTAGCTTGTTCCGAGAATGAGTCATTGTATAATTGTTTTATATCCCTTCCACCTGTCGGCCTATCATTCCTTGGACACTTCTGTAATAGCATGTACCGTACTCACATTCACATCACATTCAATAAAGAAATAAAAGAAAACAACAATTCATTGCACGGCTCAAACACGAAACATTGAAGAATCTAAAGACACGCTATACAGCCAGTATTACAGGTACAGCAGTAGAGTGCTGCAGTTACCGCACAGGGTACAGTAAATTGCATGGCGTGAGCGCCGTGACTGGCACCGCGGAGTTGCCCGTGCGGAGGCATTTGATATTACGTGAGCTCGCTGAATTTACCTTCTCGTCAGTTATATGGTCTCGATAATTACAATCTATTTGCGTTATTGTTGTTGTGGTTTTAATGTAGTTTTCATGAAAAGACCAATAAAGCAGAAGCTTGGACTATGATTATGTTGACGTGGTTCACAGAATATGTATAAATATTTTCAAAGTAAAGATTTTACGCGAAAAATCGGACGGTTTGTGCCATATATCGCAGCTGTCGCACGAATTAACTCAACTGTGTGTGTGTGTGGCCTGGGCGTAGAACCAACATAATACGTTCTCGATCGTCAGTTTGGCTGCTGCAAAGGCCTATATATAGCAAGATGCCTAACACCGGACAGGCCCAACCCGTTGCGCCTTGTACTTGCTACGCCACATGACTTGAGTGGATTGTCGTATGCTGTGTATTTCTCTGGCATGCCCGTAAAGTGCCTACAAAGCATATCATAAGCAAGATGCCTAACACGGGTAGGCCCGCTCTGTTGCAGCGTGTATCTGCTACAACACATTATAGAGTGAATCGTCTCTTAAAAGTGTATCTCCTTGATTAGACAGAGGGCGGGTGCACGCCTTGCTGCCTCACTCTCGCGGGTTCGTCGCCTTCTTCCACGGACAACGACGGCCGTGCTCTCGTCCGCTCGCCCTCCCCGGGACCCCGAAACCACCTTTAACGACATCGACGGCGACCGGGGTCGACGTGGCACGCGGATACGGGAGACATGCCTCGTATAATTGTGTCGCCGTTCAGCGCCTCGGCGAAGGGGGGCGCGGTCGAGGAAAGACGTTTTTCATGAACCGTTTTTACCCCCCGCGACGATTTTGCGTATTAATATATAGATGACGATGATGATGACCCCAAATTGCCTTCTTATGATAAAGGCAGTCATCGATTGATTAACATTCCGTCATCCTCAAGAGATATTTTTATTACTCCTGAAATATGCATAGTATATTAGTATGTATATAGAAATGCATGCATTTTTAAAAATCACTAATGATTGAGCTATGTCTCAATGAAGTACATTAATTTCTGTATCTACCAACATAAATGGATGGATGAATGAACATACCACTTGCCCCCCACCCCTTCCTGAAAGCAATTTTGGTGAAAAAACTTTTAAAAACCTAACCTTTATCCTACTCTCAAACACAGTATCAACCCTAACCCTACATCTTTCACAAAGTAAAGCCTGGAGCGAATGTCGCCATACAGGTCAGATCACCCTCGGACACCATACTCACCATCAGACAACCCAATGATAGGTGGTAGATGTGCAGGGATGTACTGCAGCCTCTCCCTGTCATCTCTGCTCCCTGGTTTAGGATGCTGGAGATCATTATCTCTACGCAAAGGAAACTGAGGGATATCATGCTTGAACGGGATAGGATCCACATCCCTGATGTAGTTCTCTAGCTCATACAGGCTGACTCCCATCTGTCTGAAGGTCAGGCCAAGGTCATCCACGTTGGGCTCTGTCCTTCCATCTATAAAGTGATCATCACAAAATTTGAAGATTTGGTTGTCATGCTAAGTTTGAAATGAACTTCTAGAAAATGCTGGGAAAAAATACAAATTTCCCCATTTTAGACTATCATGAACATTTAAACTTTCACAATGTTTCTGGATAAATTGCAACATCAAAAACATATTCAACCCGTACAGTGTTGTGTAGGCAACTAATTCTGTACTTCTCATGGGCTTTGACACAGGCACCACCCAGTTCCCACAGGCAACGGATCAAGTTTAACTACTTGTAACTAGAAATACATCAAAGTTGCACTAAAAAGATATGAGGAAACTACTTTTATGTGGAAACATTTGCTGAACTTAATGCTTTTGAATGGAAGTAAAATGTTTCAATATCTAACGCTCATGAAATACTGTGATATTTAGTAATGTCCAAGATACATTCGGCTTCAAACATAAAAACAACATACCGTATTTGCCGGCGTAAAGGCCGCAGTATTTTCTCTTCCGAAAATATCGAAAAATCTGGGTGCGGCCTATCCGCAACAACAGTAAAAAATCAGCTGTCAAAACACCCACATAATTTTGTACATATGGGACTCCCAACGGTACAATGACTAGATCTATACCAGTAATGGTACAGGACATTTCTAGATTAACTCCACACATCTTACCGACTATTTCATGTTGCATTGTTGACATGAAGTTTTGTCGATCTTGTGAATAAACTTCCTTACCTATTTTTAAACAAATTCTACCGGTAGATCTAGATTGCTAAAACTAAAAGAAGGGACCGTTACGGACGAAGTCCGTTTTCTCACTATTTTCTTAGTATCCATTTCACGCAATTTCGTAGGTAGGGGTATAAATAGGATACCAAAACTGCCTGCGATACAGTACTAACTTCAAAATCAATGAAGATTTGCTAAATAACGATCAAGTTTGAAGTAAACTTGTTTTTTTTACTGAAATTTTATAAAAATATTGATGAATTTGGTATCAGTTTGTAGAAAAAATAGTTTTCTACAAGAAATTTACGATAATTTTGTTTGGTCTGTTTGGTTTTTTCCTTCCATTTTTTTTTTTTTTTTTTTTTTTTTTTCGCTTTGAAATGTCAAAATCGGGGGTGCGGCCTATGCGGCGGTGCGGCCTTATCGCCGGCAAATACGGTAAACATCTCATCCTAAAAACCAATGATGTGGTGATGAAATGATACACTTTGAGAAGAGAGAACTCACATTGTTCTGCATAGCAATGGGAGACTGTAGCAAGTTGTTGGATGTATCTCTGCAAGACATCAGTCAGAAGGTCACATGGGGTTGAATGTATGGAATGCCATCCTAGTTCCTGGCAGATCTGAGCCATGGAAATACGCAGCAAGGATTGGCAGAATCCTTCAGCCATGATGTCACAGCGTATTGTTTATCCCAAAAGTTAATATCTACTAGATTGCACTGTCACTTCTGGTCACTCTCTGTCTTCTAAACATCTTTGAAGAATCCTATAGTCATTTGAAGTTTTACACTCTATCCTAGCACCATGGTGGCTTTATCAGACCTGGAGCGTTACACTGTGCTCACATATTTCACATGATTTCTGTGTGAAGCTCTGCAGACATCTTGTGCTTGGAGTGGCTGAAAAGAAAGAAAGAGAAGGGAAACTAATAATCAAAGAACACATACATTTCTTGTGAATTTGGAAGTCACACCTCCTAATCCATTCAAAAGAAAAATAAGGTATTGGTTCATTTGGGATATTCATAAACTACATTTGATGTACACTATACTCCGAGAATTGCTATCAAACCAGAATTCTGCATTGAAAATGGGGCAAAGCACTTATTATCTTAATTACTCTTAAAAAATAAATTCTCTAGTTCTAGATATCAGGATGGAATTTCTATTTAATCAATTTTGTTCTGGTGTCACAAACTACAACTTGACTGTGAAGTCACCTACATATATGTAAGTCCTGCAGTTTAATTGTTTGATTGGAATGGAGATGTAAGATATGTATAAGATATGATTTTTTTTTTTTAACCACACAGCAAATACATGTGTTAAATCTCAGAAAACCAAGCGATAACAAAAATTTAATTCCTGAAAATCTCGTCACTTATGTTCCCAGCCTTTAATGACCAACCAAAAGAAATGTTGTTGACTTCTTGTAATTGTCCTTTACATGTATTTCATGTCAAAATTGAAACATGTACCGGTAAACATAAATAAGAAGGAAAAAAATAAATGGGAAAGGATCAGAAACTATGATCTATGTACTTGAAGTCAGATAGACTTTGCTGTAGAATATGACTTAAAATTCAGAGATCGTAATCATAATGTAGCCAAGTATCTTAAACCTCAACCACACTTTGTTTATTGACACTTGACCTATGTCAAGTCTGGATCCCCTCTTCTTCCGCTTTAATTTCTGAAAATTACAAAATAATGGGAAACTTAAAATGACTTGATAATGAGAGATCCAACAAAAGAAATTATAAATATTATATATACTAGCTAACTTAGTTATTTTACTTTTTGTTTTATCATCCTTTTTGGTTTTGCCTTTTTATTTTTGTTTTGGGTTTGGGTTGTGATTGTTCATCATGAATGTCATCACATTGTAGTCAGTGTTGATCAGAGAAGCGCTATGATGCATGATGTTCAGATTTAAAGCTGTGATCATGCTTAATCTAGATGAATATACCCTTTTGGGGGTGCATTATCATGAAATAGGAAAGCACCATTCACTCTGATCTGCATGTAGTAAGTAAATCAGAGTAGCACATCACACGCATTGCTGGTCTCATCTTTCCTCACTACATAACTCGGCACATAAGTGTGTGTGTATGGTGGTGTGACCAAAGTTCGCGTGTGACCAAAGGTCGTTTTCTCAAAAAATGGGTAAGATTTCGAAAATCTGATATCACCAAAGGAAAAAGGATCATAAAATTACCCAGATATGAAATTTTCTTTGAAATCGGGTGTGAAATTGTGAAAATATTGACAAAAGATAGGCAAATTTTTTAGTTATTTGTGATAAGGGTCTGGAAATCTTCAATTTGAGAGCAGATATTCTCAAAATTGTAAGTAAAAAGGGGTACCAACTGATTGTATGATATTTTGCCTTGCAAATTATAATATTACCTTATTTTTAATGGATCACATATTTTTATAAATCACTAATCAGCTGTAAACCCCCGTGCGCGAAGTAATTAAGGTCTCGTTGTTTTTATGACTTTTTTTGTTGCAGCGCGCACACCGATCCGAAATCGAATTTTTAGATCGCGATATCTCATGGGATCCTTTGACGATAAATTTTCTTGTTGAACCAATTTGTAGTAAAAAACTTTACCGTCCATTTGGTAATAATTAAAATAAATAAATTTGTGTAGAATACGAGAAATCATAGACTAGATCGAATATCTCATTTTATAATAATTGTCAAAAAAATCTCCGCGAACTTTGGTCACCCCTTCAATTTCATACGTGCAGACGAACGAGTGGTTTTCGAAACCACAATATAGCCTAAATTTCTAACCGACCTTCTTAGCTTTGCTGGCACAGCCACAGATCAGAGGTGACCGGTGAGGCAGCTGCAGCTGCTGGGGGATTGGAGCTGGCCAGCGCCTGCATGGCCTCGCAGCGTAAATGGCCAAGCTACCGCCAGGCCCAGCGCTCTTCCCGCGGCAAGGTTGCCCGAGCCAGTATACCGTAAATGGGGTGTAGTCATGCATCATTCAATTTTAATTACACGCACCATCACAGCACATTAATATCATTCATCACGGCGAAAATCACATGATAGGCACACGAAAACATGCATATAATACTAAAGATTATCATGGCTACCTTGAAACATTGAATAAGAGTGCCTTTTTAATGGGAATCACGGTTCTTTCGCGGCCTTTCGTCCCATCTCTGTGTGCAGTTTTCATGTCTAACATTGGTTCAAGACATTCGTAGAGGGCGCTGAAACTGTGAAAAGCATGGCTTCTGCAGGAGCAAAAGAGCATCTTGTGGTTTTTCACCAAAGTATTCAATCTATATTCGATGGATGGACCGGTCTACAGGTAAATACAGACATCCCCAAAGATAGGAAAAATCACATTACGAGATTAGTTATTACAAGCAATTTCCAGTTTTTATTGTCACCCTCTGTATTGTTAATCCCCATGTGTTGTAATCCGTGTTAGTGGGTCTATCGAGTTTAACTAAATTGCTAGAGTAGAGATCTACTTTTGCTAGTTGCTACCATCTAAAAATGTATGTTAAAGCGAGTGAATCTGAGGCTTGTGATGTAGGTGTACTTAATGTTGTGTGCATTAAGGTCTCGGTTACACTTTCACATGGAATTATGATTCGCCTAATCTTCAATTGTTTTCAGAGACTTCATGATCATTCTGCGCGTTTCCATCTGAGCTGATTTTATTTTTTATCAATTCTTGTACAGCTACATTTGATTGTCTAAGTTTGAGAGCAATCAAATCAAAATGCTGAAAACAGATTTCAGACAATGTCTCTCTTACCTGCTTACTTCGATGTGATATCCAACAAAGCTTTGATGCTTCCATGGCATTTACTTATAGAGTCTAGTCAAGATTTATCATGATCATAAAAAAATACTTTAATTGTTTTTTTAAATTTTTTGTATACAGCTGGCAGTGAGGCAAGGTTTTGGTGGTCCTCATGGTTTGGAAAAAGCAAGGTGGATGGTAGATGCAGTACACAATTGGTTTTTAGAAAATGGTAAGTTTTTAAATCTTGTAAGTCTTTTTCTCCATAATCAGAGTAAGATAAGTTTCTTGAATTTGTGTCTTTATCAGGAAAGCAAAAATATAGAGGGTATAGACGACAGCATTATAAAATTCCATAGTTTTGTTTTAAAATTTTCGGGCAGACCCTTGAAAGGAGTGAAAAAAAAAACGACTTGAATTTATGAACACACATTTCTTCATGCTAAATAGACAAGAAATTTGTAAACAAATTATTGTTTTGTAAAAAAGAGAGGGGGAGGAAGAAATGAAGAATCATCCATGGGCCAATGACCCCTTTTCTGTTTATTTATGAAGTTTCAATGAATTGTTTCTCATTTCAGATGGAATTGAGGCATATGAATTGGAGGATTTTCTGGCCGACATTCTAGACCATGAATTTGACACAATAGCAGAAGATGACAGCTTAAATCTGGTATGCATACAATTTGACTACAGTACATGTTTATATTTGTTATAAAATATAACTGTCATGGAGTTGGTTTTGTGAAATAGCCTCCTGATTGTTTTACTGATTGTTACATGATAAATCAAGTCATGTGTGATACAATATTGTTATCATAAAGACCATGGTAGAATTAAAACTTTCTTTGTGACTTCTTGAAAAGAACACATTTGAGAAAGACTTTTAACATTTTATTGTGCTATATTCCACCCAAACTGAATATATGTAAATCTTTAAAGTTTAAATCATAATGTATGTTCTTATTAATAAAAATAAATTGTTTCACTGAAAGTTATTCATAATAAAACAAGTCATATATGTGAAACAATATTATTACCATTGAACCATGATCAAATTAAAACTTATTTGCTCCTTGAAAAAGCTGTCATTTCTGAGAGACTTACTAGTGCGTTATATCGTGAGTGGAATATATGAATGTATCTTAAAAACCTACACAATGTATGCTCTAGTGAAACAATCCAATCTTGGAGGTGGAACATTAATATTTGATTCCTTAGGTTGCTACCAATATCTGTACCAACTTCCACCTTTGTAATACTGGTCATCACGAGGCAGTTCTGGATAAGATTAAGCAGACACCAGCAGCAAGAATTGGAGAATGTGTGGCAGACGCAACAGAGGATATGGAAGAGGTAATTTAAAGCTGATGTTCCATTGCTTTCATCAGTTTTAATATGTTCTAAATCATGGCACCATTAATGAATTCATAGGATTTAGACATGATGACATGTATCATGTTTATTGCGGAGACCTTTGATCTGAAAATTTTATCTGTGTAAATGTACTAGGCAAATGTGTGTTTAATACCAAGGAGGAGCAACATTCAATAATGTTGTGACAACTGACAAGGAGCAGTTTGCTACTGGTAACACCAAAATAGACCCTACCTGTTAGACCCCCAACTTTCAATTAAAATCTCTTTTTCTTAGGATCAGAACATGTAGGGTATGAGAGAAAAACATATTTTTCTAATTTTGTTGGTATTTAAGCATCTGTGTAGAGAAAATGTAAAAGCCATTAATTGTTACAGCAATACGGCTAGATTATATATTTTTTCTTTGATATGAAGGCATAAACATAAACATATTTTTCATCTGAAAATGAAAAATTTCTTTCTGCAATGTGCAATTTCTTATTAAGTCTCCATCCAGTGTCCTCGTGTTGAGTCTGAGAAATACATGTATGTACAATGAAATAAAGCCGTTTGTCAAAATCAAACCACTTTGAGAGAGATTGGTTAGAGAAGATGATAGGGTCACGAAACTGGTTTTTATTGATGAGGTATGATGATGTATGATGATGTACGCTGGAGTTTGTAATGTAGTACTTAATCATATGATTATCATCAGGGTGATGTCGCAGATGGGTCAGTGCAGGATGCCAACATGCAGGCTATGCTGGGTGGAATGAGGTTAGGTCAACAATCACAGGATCAACGAGAGCAGTTCACAACAGAATAATAGCGAGATGGCAGGACTATCATCATCGTCGTCATCCTTAGGAGCAACAGGAGGAGCATCTTCATCTAGTTCTTCATCAAATTCAAGTAGGTTAATTGGGGTTTTCTAAATTTTGATATACAGTCAAACCTGTCCATAGCGACCGCCCAAGGGAAACACAAAAAGTGGCCTTTGTAGACAGGTGGTCTTTGTAGACAGGTTCCTTTAGTACATGTTTCAATGAGAAAGCATTTTCAAGGGAAACCAAAAATGTGGTCTTTGTAGACAGGTGGTCTTTGTAGACAGGTGGTCACTAAAGCAGGTTTGACTGTACACAGAAATGTCATACATTGATGTACTTAGTATGGTGTATATTGAACCTGCATGAGATTCATCTTCTGCAAGCTCCTTCAAAGATTAAAGAAATGAAAAGGGAAGAAAAGAACAAAGGTTTAAAGATATGAAGAATGTTGTGAAATTAGTTTTAATGTAAAAATATTTTGAGAAATATTTAATATTTAGGATGTGTTATAATAAGAAACATCAATTATTATCCAATGTTTGTTCAAATATTTCAACCTTTTATTCTGTACAACATGAAATAAGGCCTATGCCA
The DNA here is from genome assembly GCA_037976565.1 of Mesocentrotus franciscanus. Classification (NCBI taxonomy): domain Eukaryota; kingdom Metazoa; phylum Echinodermata; class Echinoidea; order Camarodonta; family Strongylocentrotidae; genus Mesocentrotus; species Mesocentrotus franciscanus. The sequence goes on along the minus strand of CP137666.1, from coordinate 12,936,074 downwards.
TGCCCTCATATGTAAGTGAAACAAAATCATCACTGAAAGCTATTTTGAGCCAAAGAAAAGTACAATCTATTTTTGTGCAATGGACAGAGATGCCAACCAGTACGATTAAATCGTATTTAGTACGATATTAAGAGTGAAATACGATAATACAATATCACCTCTCAAAATACGATTTTTTTTTTTTTTTTTTTTTAATCTTAAAAAAAAAGAAGATAAAAAACCTATAAAACCCCATAAAGACCCATAAAGACCGCCGAAAAATGTACAAGTAAACCACTGCAACCCCAACAAAAACTTTGCTTTACAATTTTCTCATTAAATTTTAATGAAAGAGCAAACATTTTACTTTACCGTTCTTACCAGTAAAACATTTTTCTGAAATTTTACTGGCCCAGGGCTAACGGAAAATCTGATTTTTCTCTCCAAAATCTGATTTTTTAGGATATTCAATCTGCTTGTCTGCAAGAGGTTTGCATCTCTGAATGGACTGTAAGAATTGAATGATTTTTATAATTCTTTAAGTTTGAACATTGTATTTAGACATGGTAGTGTGTTATGTTTCATATTCTTTTCATGTTTACAGGACAGGAACCCACAGAAGATGAGGATGGCTGGACAACAGTGCGGAAAACAAAAAAGAAATGACACAAGGAACAACCGTTGACATAGTTTCTATAGATTAGATATTTATTCTTATCATAGTTTATGTGTAAAACAAAAGAAAATTAGATGGCATGTGTCTTGCTTGAATGATTGGAGATTTTTTTTTCTTTTCCAAAAAATATTTATATTGGAAACTTTGTTGATGATACATGTACCAAGATTAAAGTTGATTTAAAGTACATGTACTAGAAACTAATGAAACTAAATGATAATTATGAAGCATGGGCGATGTATTGTACATGTACAACTTTATTTTCCATAAGTTATGATACAATATACCTGAATATTTGCAAAGATTTATGATCTCTCTTAAAGGGCAAGTCCACTCCAAAAATAACTTACTTCCAATAAAAGCAAAAAAATCAGACAAACCAATCAAAAAAAGTTTGAGCAAAATCGGATAACTAATAAGAAAGTTATGAATTTTTGAAAAAGTATGTTAACCTATGGAACAATGAGAATCACAACACAAATTGCCGAGATGGTTATCAGTTTGTGACGTCATGTCCTCACAACTTATCAATTGCTTTATATAGTTTAATCCCATTAATTTCCCTTTTTATCCCCAAAACTTGATTTCCCATGCCTTTGCCCAGGTTATATGATTTGTATCATATTTCGTGCATGACATTTCCCAAAAACTTTTATGAATTTTGAAGAATTGATACTATTTTCTGAATATTGTATTTCATAATTATTGATTTTTATATAAATAGTTTATCAAAATTCAATTTTTCATGATTTAACTGGACAAAATTACTCTTTATTTGTGCATCCACACAAAAACATATTACTAACAATCTAACTTGGATGCTGGTGTGAAGAAATAAGATTCTTTGGGTGAAAATAGGAAATTTATATTATCAATATAAAGAAAATAATTAGTGGATAGTGAGGACCATACGTCACAGACTCATGAGTGAGTTGGCAATTTGTGTAGTGATTTTCAAAGTTTTTCATGTCATTAAAAATTCATAACTTTCTTATTAGTTATCCGATTTTGCTCAAACTTTTTTTGATCGGTTTGTCTGATTTTTCTGGTTCTATTGAAAGTAAGTTATTTTTGGAGTGGACTTGGGCTTTAAATGATGAATTTGATTCTAGTTTTTGTTGCAAAGAAAACCCTGTAGCTCCCATCATTCATACCGATAGGCCATTCACATTTATATTTTAAATGTTATGCTCTCTTTATAATTTTATTAATCTTGTTTAATCCTTGTAAATCGTTTCAACACAATTTCTACTGTCATAAATACATGGGCAGCGTTTCAAGTAAAGGTCATATGTACAAGTCGCCGACAACCAATTGAAACATGTGTATTAAATTTAACACGTTTCAATGCGATGTCAATGAACTCGTAGCTGCGACGATTTCCCGAAACGATGCCCTGGTTACTTTATAGCATTTTTTTTGAGAATGTGTACAGGGTTATCACATTTCTTCCACCATTAACACTTTGTCAATCATTATACATGTACTTCCAGATTAACGTAATCATGACACTCTTGCTAGAAAGTGCTGTTTGATGAGTTTAAATTATGATTACTTCATCCCAGAAATATATGTTTCACTAAATATTATGGTACTGTGTACTCATTTATACAGTGTTTTTACTTTTACTCATGTTTTACATGTATCCAGCTGTTGGATTCATAGACTATCAAATGGTCACAGAGACATCAATAGAGACCTTTTTAGTGGAATTTACAGTACAAAAAGTATAAAGACAGACATATAAATAAGGCTTGAAATTTCCAGAGTGAACAAAAATATGAATAGAGGGAAAGTTGTGGGTATTTCTTCAGTTATATAGGCTAATAAAGATAATGCAATTGCACATATCGACTGCAACATGTACTACCTTTATATACATCGGTGGCATTTTATTGCAGGAATACCCAAGATGTAAATGTATCCTTCACTTTAATATCTGTAAATAAAGTTATGAATGATAATTTCAGCAACCAGCTTTTCTAATCATTAATCAAATTATCTGCAATTAAAAAAGAAATATCATAGTGGGTTCCTTCCTATTTGACACTGTTTTCTTTGATACAACTCGTATTTCTCCAACACTTACGTGTCGGTGGTTCTATGATGTATCACAGTTCATGCTAATGTGAGAAATAAATATACTTACATTACATATTTGTGGCATTAAAACACAAGACTTTTTATTTTTGAATTTTACTATATTTTACAGTGTCTTATATGTTCGATCTTGTCTCTTGTTCAACAGATGGAATGTCTATAAGTCAGAAGTATGACTAAAATTATCTTAGGTCTTTTTTTTTTGGGGGGGGGGTGCAATTTCTTACATTGGGCAGGTAATTGTTCATTGAAATAATATCAAGGAACAGTTTTGTATACAAAAGGGTTCTTTTCAATAACTGGAACTTTCCCCAAAAGACTGTTAGTGCCATACTTCAATGCCAATATAAATTGCAGAAGAATATCAGTGTTGGGCAAGTCCAAGGTATTTGGTGTCCCACATGTTACCAAGCATGGAGTCAAGTTCCGAACATAAATTGACATCTAATGCATCTTTTCATATATGGTCTGATCTAAACTATAGAAGGGCTATTACCTATATACAAAGATTGGATATACTAAAGTGTGAGATGTGGTCAGCAACGAATGAGACGAAATAGCTTGGACTTGCCAACTGAAAAGGTACTTTCCATCCAGTGTGGTCGGACTTGAGAACACAAGAGGATATTCCCCTTTCATATAAATACATATGCAAACAAACATACAAAAACGCTTACATTACTACATTTGCATAGAAGAAACTAGACAATTTGCATCACAACCGTATTTTCCTTCTTATGGCATCTCAGAAGCACAAGGAAAATGATAAATGTGTGTATGAATCAAAATGTGACCGGTGTGAAACTTCTGTCATTTTTTTTTTACAACAGATGTTGAATGTATTCACTGATAAAAAAACAATACCACAGAGAAAGAGCAAGGTGCAGGTGATATTTGTCACCACTGAATCTTTGTGACGACTCTACATACTTTTTTCATTTTTCATTTTATAATTTTTCATTTATAAAACTTTCAGTTTTGACATTTCACAGACTGAGAACAGGACATATGGATTACAAAATCATGTTAATGATATATACCAACTCATAATGAACTCTCACTTTGGTACAAGTTTGAGATTGAAGATGAGACAGGAGGGAGTTGTAGCATCTGCAACCGCTAATTCATGACCGCTTGACAGTCCCAGATCTACAGAGGATACCAAGCAAACATTAAAACAAATATGAAGTATTATTATGATATTTACTATTAAAACAAATGTATATTTATAATATTCAGTTAACAAATGTAAAAGACATAAATTATACAAAGGAAAATCACAAGTCTCCATGATCATAGAGGACTGCATAGTAAATCTTGGCCTTTGTGATGAGAATCATCATCTAAAACTGATTGAAAGGCTTTGAATAGTAGACTGATTGGGTTGTTATCTAATCTGAATTGAAATTAAGAGTTGGCAATTTGGAAATAAAAAGGATAAGATGAAAAAACTATCTTTTGCAGTTGGTAAACTTATACACTTTTACAAGAGTGAAGGCACTTAACAACCTCCAACTAATTTTCCATCTTTTATACCACTATAACTCTTGCACAAATTTAAAAAATATACGACAAAGTATTTAGCAAGTCTCCTTTGCTGTGTCACAAATCTCAGATATTAGTAATTATCTCAGAAATGGTGTATGTCTCCTGTGTGGTAAAATTTTATAATTTGATTCTACAATTCAACATGTGATTAATCAACACAGCTTGAAAGTGTGACTATATTTTTTACCCAGTTGAAAGCTCACCTGTTAATTTCTTTGGTAGGTTTTCCTTTGTTCTTTTCCTGATAGATTCCACACTCTGCATGTACAAAGTTTTATTCCTCCCATCTACTGTTGTTGTAATGCTTGGTGCTTTCATTTGTCTGCAAAAAACACAAGATTTGAATAAAAACCCACCAGCCTTTAGAATTTACTACTTTAAAAAAAATTAAATTTTCATTTCATGTCATGGGTATAAATACAGGGTTGAAATACATGTAAATGATATTTTTTATGTTTCTTGGTCAACAAGAAAATAACTGAAATTGTGTAAATATACAACATTCCTAGACTAATAAGAATATTACAGGAAATGAGTGTGCTATATGGATTTATGTTGCTTTATGACGTGATGCTCCAGGCAATTCCTCTTTCAAATCATCACCGTGGTCTAAACATATTGGGGTTTTACTGTAAAATGATTTTTTTTTTTCCATTTCTTCTTTTAAACTAGTGCCCAGTCAGTAAATATTGCGATTAAAATCTACAAGCATATGTGCATATGGTCACAAATCTTGTGTGCTGGTATAGCAAATCAGTTGTAGCTATCACATGAATACAATTAACAATGGTCCCATACATAATGAACCATGTTTCTAATATATCACACATGCTAAAAGAGTACCATAGCTTACAATGTATTGCTCTCTGTGAGATGGTCCACTAGCATTTGTAATGTAGCATCCTCTGGTAGCTCTAGATTCTGGGGTTTTCTACTGCATGCGAGACAGTCTTCCTGTATCGTATACATAAAATGTAAATAAATGAATGAATGGATGGATGAATGCATGGATGAATGAATGGAAGGATGGATAGATGGACAGATGGATGAAAGAATGAATGAATGAAAGAATTTTACTATCCAAATTCAATCATAATACAGAGTTTAGTAAAACAAAAAAATTGATTCTCTGGTGACAGGTCATCACTAGATAGCAATATTGCAATGTAAATGGTGGGGGGTCATATAAAGAAAAATAATTTGATTTTGTAACATACCCATTTCAAGTTCAAGTGTCCGTACAAACTACAAACACATCTAAATTATATTTTTATAAGGTAATGAAAGTTAATGAATTGAACAGCTCGAGAATTCGAAATTCTAAAAATATAAAATAATAAATGAGATTTATAAGGCGCCGAATCTTCTTGAAAGCAAATGCTCAAGGCACACTTGTGAAACAAAAACAAAAAAAGTTATCATATAAATTAAAGCATCTGCATTATAAAATAGAAACAGGAGTAAGATAAACATACACAATTATAAAATACAAAGAATACCAATAGAATGCCAAGACCTGCTCTAATTACTGTATCCTGTTTCTTCTTATTAATGACACAACTAAGATTTTTAAACATTAAACCAAGAGGAACTTGAAACACCACCTTTCTTTCAGCCTCATAGGTGTAGGTGTATAAGCCATCTGTGTCATTAAAGACCATATAATTCTTCAAAGGGAAGCAGCAACTATCAAGAAAAGAAACAAAGAAAATACATCTCATAGCTTTATTAAATTGAAATTAGGTAATTCTTGTATAGCAGGTATAAAGATAGTGAAAGAATAACTGTAGTCAACATGTTGGCAAATGATCACTGAAAAATATGACACTGTAAATATCATGCTAAATATATGATCATTTTATATAGTAAATCTATCAATGGAATATTTTTAAATCACTTTTTTCTACTATGGACAAGGACTGGAAATGGATCTGTAGTAATGGCAGAAAACCAAGATTTATATGCTTTCTTCTTTTTGTGAGATATTTTTGATTTTTTACCATACCTTGTGGCAATTTTGAAGGCTTCTGTGACACACTGAGCAGCAATGACTGCATTGGTTGATGCTACAGCTGGGATGATCCTCTTTACAACACCTGAAAGAAGGAGATAAACAGGAGATAGGAGGGTGATAGAGAGAGAGAGAGGGAGGGAGGGAGAGGGAGAGAGAGAGAGAGAGAGAGAGAGAGAGAGAGAGAGAGAGAGAGAGAGAGAGAGAGAGAGAGAGAGAGAGAATGTTAAAAAATGAAAAGGAAGAAAAGAAACATAATGACCAGAATGACGTTAGGACCAACTACAGTATTTTGTTAGTTTTTTTTCTACAGAGAGATGGATTACTGTGCCATGTCTGAAAAGGACTTATGTGAAATAAAACAACAAAGCCATGATATCAGCACAATTGTATTCATCATGGAACATTAGTGACAGTAAATACTTCACACATATATTAAGGAATATGATAAATCATGAAAAACAGAACTTGGGTAATGTATACATAAGCAAATATGTACTACTTTTCAAAGGAATTAAATTCTGACTGAGATCCATGCTAGTTATAAATTAGGTTGAGACATGAATTGTTGTTATATAGAAAGAAAAAAAATACAACATATGGCAATTAAAATAATACCTTGGGTCAACCTGTAGGTGACTCCTGTGATATTGTGCTGGTCAGCTCTGTCCTGAGCCTTCTCAAAGATCCACTGGACATGAGAAGGGTCATCTCCATCAATCAAAATACCAGCTGACATAAAGAGAAGAAATTCATTACTTAAAAAAGATACATACATCCATTCAAAATTGTGCAATGGGTATTAAGATATTCTTGAGTTATCAATTAAAAATATATATCAATAAAAATAAAGTTAATTCAATTCCATATTGAAACTAACTAAATAGCATTTGCATATCGTGGAAAAAACATGTAATTTGCTGAGGTCTAATCAGATGAAACAAAGCGATCCATGAAATGTCAGGACTATGTCCAGGCCAAACAAGTTGTTTACCTTCATTATTGTCCCATGTGTACATATCTGTGTTGGTGATATTCAGGGTTTTCAGAGTTTGTGACCCATAAACTATACCACAACTTATGATTACTTCATGTAAAAGTATTACAATTGCGAAAGATTTTTGAAAATATTTTCTTGAATCAAATATCCACTGTGACAGCTTGAACAGGGCATTAAAGCAGGGTTTGACACTAACAGGCATGCATGGAGACCCATGGATGCATGCCTAAAATCTAAGTCTGGACCACCAAAATTTCAAAAATTTTACATGACATATTGTAGGGCACATACATACAGGTCTCTAAACAGTTAAATCCGGAGCTTCATCCAAAAACGTTAAGTGTCAGGCCCTGATATAAGCTTCTACATGCATCTATGTACTTTGGGCTCCAAAAGGGTTTTCAGTGTAATGCATGATGTAGTTTTACTTACCACCAAATGGGTCTTCTTGTGGCCAGAGTAGAACCTTAGCATACTCAATGCAGTGTTCTGGCAGCCTTGGTGTATGAGCAATGGTACACATGGGAAAATTGACCTGAAATTTTTATTACACAAAGAGAACCAATATGTCAATAGGGTGCTAGTATTTATGGTTTTATTTTATTATTTTATATTGTTCACTTTTGTCATATATTCTGTGCAATTTATGTATAATATCAGATATTAGTCACTGATTATTGAATCTTGTGTAGTATTCATAAATGTCGAAACAAACAACCACAATTTAAATATAATATACAGTATCCGATTAAAATCTGAATAATTTCAACATTTCATGGACGAATTTATAATTTACCCATCCTTTTCTTTCAGTCATTTTACATGTGTGAGTTTGGTGACCTTTCACATTTTCATAGAAATATGGCCTGAATATTCCTCACAACACGTTAATGTTAGGGATTGCACCAGGAGAACAAGAGGCTAAACTCTTCTCTCAGAGTTGAAACAAAGTATTATGTTGTAGCTTTGGGAAGCTTGAAAAGAGCTCTGGAAACAAAAATATACAAGAATCTAGCAATTACTGGAGCAATCTAAAGTGAGTTCCAGCGAAATTGGAAGAAAACAAAAATCATTTTACACTGATCCATTTGAGATGAACATACCTGAGGAGGGTAAAGGTCAAGGGTGCATTCTATACATGGGGTCATCCCAGGCATGATGACCCTGGCGTTACCTTTGAACCCCTCTGTACCTCCATCTATCATAGGCTTAATGGTGTCTGGATCCATGTTGCCTTCATCGTCATACCCCACCATGCTGAGCTGTTAGACATGGAAAGAACAAAAGACAGGTACAGAAGAGGAATAATAATTAATACATGGTCTTTTTACCCAGGGTAGCCTCATCAGTATCAATACTGTTCTTTCTGAGGATCAGCAATTATTATTGTCCCAGCATTGCCAGGTACCTATTTAATACACCTGGATTGACAGAAACAAATGAGAGCAAAACATCTTGTCTAAGGATGCTAGCAGTGCACCAAGAAAATATTGACCCAAAGACCTCTCCTATGAGAGTCAAGAGCGGCCTTCCTCAATAACCCACAGTACTTCCATACATGAATACAGGAATACATGTAAATTAAGGGCCAGTCAAATACAGTCAAACCTGCTTTAGTGACCACCTGTCTACAAAGACCACATTTTTTGTTTCCCTTGAAAATGGTTTCTCAATGAAACATGTACTAAAGGAACCTGTCTACAAAGACCACCTGTCTACAAAGACCACTTTTTGTGTTTCCCTTGGGCGGTCGCTATAGACAGGTTTGACTGTATATCAGCAATAAAAAAAAATGACATCTAGGTCTATGCAGAAGATGTATGGATACAAGAAAATTAGTGCTGAAGCTCATTTGCATACCTAAATAGGTGAGCACTATTCATTTTTTTACATAAACTGATTTTAATGTAATTGTTAACAATGATAATTATGTGACAAGCCCTTTAGAAGATGAAATCCTTTTTGAAAACCATATTACAAATGACCAGAATCATCATATAAGAATTTAACATTTTAAAAGATTAACATCAATTACGAGTACAATAAAGAGAGAGAGATAGAGTAAGACAGACAGGCATACAAAGACTATTTTGAGACTATTTTGAGACTATTTTGAGACTATTTTGAGACTATTTTGAGACACTAGCTCCTTGTTACTTACCAGCATTCCATTCATCCAACGTCTTGCTACAATGGAATCTAGGCCACATACAATCAAATGGAACTCTGCATATGAGAAGGAGAAAAACAAGCAACAAATATAAAAAGAAATTTATTCCATGAGGTCAAGTACAATCAAAATGACACTCTATAAGTTCTTTTAAAGAGTAGTTTACAAATCTTTACCATCATTCTCTCTCACTCTCTCTCTTTTCAAAAGATTAATAACACTATACATTTCTTCAATGGAAATTAAGTAATTGTAGTCTTTTATGACAACCCCCCCCCCCAAAAAAAAAGTACCATAGTTGGAAATGAATACATGTATATAAAGGTATACTTATTTAAAAGAGTCAGATAATTACACTTGTTCATTATCATTATTTAAAAATTGTATAAACTTGCTTTCACTTGAAAAAAATAAAAACATAATTAATGTAAAGTTGTAAGAAATTGATGCATTTTCATACTTACGCCTGTAGAAAGATTCTTCAAAACTTTCTATTCTATCAAAGTGACTGAAAGGAACAGGTAGTTAAGGCAATAACTTGACGGAGCCCAAAACATACAAAGAGTGAAATAACGTACATGTACATGTATATCATGATCTTACTGCTGCATTATTTATATTTTAGCCACATAACTTCATAATCCTATCCAAAAACTATTCCCATGCATTTATTTAACTGATAAATATAACGACTGCTGACAACGACAAAAAAAAAAGGAAAAGTATATCTGAATATCAATAAACTGTCATGTAAATGAACCAAAAAAAATGAGGTAAAAGTAGAATAGAACTGGATACCATGTTGTACTGTGGGGCATTGACTTTGATTATATTAGTCATAACTAATATAATCAAAGTATTACTAATATTTTTGGAAACCACACATTTTCGCTTATCCAAAACAAATGTTCAATGTTCTCAAAACAGACAAAACAAGAAAGATTGGCAGACACAAAACCTGTTGACTATTGAACCCTCTCATTCCCATTGGATACCATAAACAATAGAAATAATTAAACCTAACCATTCTAACTATAAATTAAAAATTAACCCCAAAATTCACTTCATTTCTATCTTCAACAAAATGGAGGATTAAAAGGACTGATAAATATCAAAAGTAAATAAAAAGCATCACAAAGTGATGTTATGATGATGATATGAGGATACGGTGTGACTTTACAGCCGGCAACTCTGTCATTGATGAAATCAGCTGCTACTGTTGCCTTTCCTTTACCAACATCCTTGGTTCTGTATCCCAAATTACAGAAAACAAAGACAATACTATTAGAGATACACCATACTTCATAAGTTGAATTTTGTTCCTTTTTAGTGTCCACACAAAGTTGGACAATTAGGGAATTCCCTTGGTTTTTGATAATATGAAGTGATTTATATTTTTAAGAAGATATACACAAATTTACAGAGAAAGATAGAAGAAGAAAAAATAAACATGAAGACATGTCAGTGATTATCAATATATTAAGCATGCATGTGAATGAAAAGGTTTGATTGGAATGTTAACTTATCTTATGGAACTCTCCTAAAATCAATTAGGCATTTGATATAGAAATAGTTTATATTTATACATCGTTGCTTTTTTCAATAATCATTCCTCACTATTATAACTACCCCCGGTATTCATTTTTTCCTTCTTTTTACATTATCATCATTAGTATCATTCATTATTTTCATGCTCATCTCACACAAGGGTGTGATGTAAAAAAAGGAGTTAAGGAAACAAAAAGTGGCGAAACATTTTTATAACTTACCGAAACAGGAACTGTCTATTCAAGTTTGAAAGATCTATAGTATCCATGTCAATCACATCGATCTGACGAAAACCACTCAGAGCCTGACCAGGGGGGAGAAAAATATATTTGTTATTAGTGCTTTATACATATAATATGAAATATGGATATTTTTCCCATCACAGGTCAAGAAATGTTTAATAAATGACCTCTACATTGTGCAATGAGTACATATAACTTTAAAAGGAAGGCAAATGTTTGTGCAATCTAAAAAATTCTACAAAATAAGTCAATAGATACTTGTATGTGTCTATGTCTATGAATGAACTTTGGAGTTCAGCTAAATTGATAGCAAGTATGTCTATTAGAATGCATACTATTATCTAAATACTCTACAACTTAAAGACCAGAACGTCAATGACGTAGCGCTCATCCGCATCTCGCAATAACAAATATCGTAAATTTTTTATGTGGTACACTTTTGAACTGGTCAAAAAATAAAAATTTGATGCCCTGGAAGGGACATAATTTCATTTATGTGTGTGTGATTGGGTTTTTCACAGCGTGTATCAATCAGATATGATTATTTACGTCTGGGGACCGACCTTTAACGTCACCATCCGAAAGATGTACAAGATTGAATAGAAACTAAAGGAAATGGAATGAAAATTGGTTGAAAAAGCAATTTTTGTTATTTTGGAATAAATTTGCATAAATTACCACAATTAATTAATGGAGAACAATTTTAAAATTCTGTGTAGAAGTTTAGTGTACCAAAGTAAGCTCTACCAGATAAAGCAAACCAAATCAAAATCGGTCAAGAAATGAAGGAGAAGAAGCATTTTTTGTTATTTTGGAATAAATTTGCATAAATTACCACAATTAATTAATGGAGAACATTTTTAAATTCTGTGTAGAAGTTTAGTGTACCAAAGTAAGCTCTACCAGATAAAGCAAACCAAATCAAAATCGGTCAAGAAATGAGGGAGAAGAAGCAATTTTTGTTATTTTTGGAATAAATTTGCATAAATTACCATAATTAATTAATGGAGAACAATTTTTAAATTCTGTGTAGAAGTTTAGTGTACCAAAGTGAGCTCTACCAGATAAAGCAAACCAAATCAAAATCGGTCGAGAAATGAAGGAGAAGAAGCATTTTTGGTGATTTCGAATAAATTTGCATAAATTAGCATAGATAATGAATTTCACGATTCTGTGTAGAAGTTTTAAATCCCCTCCTAGCCCTATCATATGAAACAATCAGAATCAAAATCGGTTGAAAAATAACGAAGAAGAAGCATTTTGAATACTGTGGACGGACGGATGGACGGACGGACGGACGGACGCCGGACGCCACGCCATGGCATAAGCTCATCGGGCCCTTCGGGCCGGATGAGCTAAAAATCATAAATGATGTCATTAAAAGGTAGGGAACAAATCCATCTATTAATTCAAGATTACATGTGAAAGATTATCTACTGAAGATAGCGACGTGTTATATATTACCCACAGTATAGATACACTGGAAATGCAATATGTAATACTGAAATAAAATGTAGAACTGCATGTACAGAAATTTAACATCCAGACAAAAATCTAAAAGAGGACCATGTAGAGCCCTCTGACAACAACACACAAGCTCCTGTGTGCAAAACATGGATTTTATTTCAGCCCACTAATTCAGAAATTCTGCACTACCTGTCCTTCAACATTAGCATTGATTATCAGAAATAGTTGGGCTCATCCTTATTATTAACAAATTTCTACAATTCTCTACAAATGATTATGCAAATTACATAAAAACAAAAACAAACAAACAAACTTCACAGATGTAAATATATAGATCTGATAACAAATCTGATAATTATGGAAATGTCATATTGCATCACATTAAAATCACATAACTTAACCTACATGTAAATAATCATTGAAATTTGAAAATATGGGTGTGCGAATCAGTTCTTGTTTGAGGGAGAGCTTATTCAATGATCTAATGAAGATGATGACATATTAGAAATAGCAAAGTTATACACTGTAAGTTACATTGGAATCAAATGTTACAAGTAACAGGGAAGGGGTAGATGGTAATTTCGAATATTTAACTACTGGAATACAGGGACAATTCAGGAGATCATAATCTTCCCTGCTAACATTATGTTGGTGTCCCCAATGTACAAAATCTGAGTACTACGAGTAAAATCACTATACACATTAAATGGCTACCAGTATACACAAAAATTCATTCCTCTCTAATTTCTTACTGAAGGCAACATTACTATTCATAAAACATTAATAAGAAACATGAGGTTTTTCAGCAAATAGTTTACTCCTATTTAATATATTTGATTCTAGATGTGCAAGAATCAGGGCCTGAATATCTTAATCCTATGCCATATTTCAGGTATCTATAAAGGAATAAACCCTCAAATCCTAAATGCATTTCTGTTCTTAAATAATTGTTGTGTTTTTTTTGTCTCAGATTTTCTGACTTTATTTATCAGATAATATCTTGCCTTGCCTCCCCCCCGCCCCCCCAAAGAAGTCACTTTTTGTGGGATGTCAGACACTTATATTATTTCCTAGATGATCATGTATGATGGTTGAAAACGTCTTACCAAGTCTTTGAGTATCTCACAGCCAAGACCTCCGGCACCAATTACCAAAACTCGCAGATGCTCCAACATGATCCCAAGCAGCTGAAAAGTTAATGGTACATGTACATGTACATGTATTTGCTCATTATGTGTATCGTATGATGCTAATATTACAAAATAATATGCAAAATCGACATTTGAGAGCATCATTTTCTGGATATGTAGCCCGTAGCTCTATGCTGCCCGTAGCTGGGCCATCATCAACATACAATCACGGTGTATACTTATATCTTTCCAGCAGGTGGTAACATATAGGGCAAAGTCATTGAACTTCCCCAATATCAAATATATATGCCAGTAGTCGCTATGGTTTTTATCATCATCATCACCATCATCTTTATCAACATCGTCATCATTATTAATACCAACAAAACTACAATGGTACAGAGAAGATATATGCATATATGTCAATAATATTATATTATAATATTCAATTTTCTGTAGTCTTCTGAGGACTTGAAGATATGAATTTACCTCTGAACTTGGCTCAAATTCTGGAGTAGCGAATGGTCCTGTTCTTTCCAGGAGTTTCCTAATGTGCGTCCACCGCCCTGACCACTCTGAGGCATCTGGACTGTCCACTGTCATGCTGGAAAGAGAGGAAAGTGACATGCTGGATTTAGTTACGCTTCCTTTTATATTCTTCAGATTTGTAACCGATTTATTAACGTGCAAAAAACTTATCGATTTAAACAACTAGAAAAAGCTGATATAAAGAGTTATATTACAAGTTTACGGAGTACTTCATGCACAACTTATTTGCTTTCTGGTAACTATAATTTCCCAGGATTAAAAAAAAAAAGTATGGATCAATAAACATCCCAAATTAGACATTAAAAAAAAACAATAAAAATATTTGACATGAATCATTTAGATTTACTTTCATGATACTTTTTTTTTGTAGTTTGACCTTATAATTTGATTTATCATGACCAATAGTAAATTATTGTGAAATAGAAACCACCATTCGCTCCACACAGTACTATAGCGCTTCATTGCATCACACGCACTTCTTTCTCTTCTCCTTCTTCCTGAAAAGTGCAGGCTTCATGAAATGAAGATTAACGCATTGTGGCCTGGCCTGGGTTGATGCGCGCACCGTCACTGGTCTCTGATCTCCTTTTTCCCACCTCAGAGTCATACTCATTCTCATAGACTCTACACACAAGTAGCCCCTAACACAAGCGTATGCTCGCTAACAAATGAGTGCTTTCCAAAACCACTATATAGCCATAAGGCTTTCTTATCTTTTACTTTGACAGACGTTTTAAACTCAAACTCTCAAAACTCTCTACATCACAATTATATAAGCACATGGGACTATTATGTTCATCATAAACACAACTCGAAGTTAATACGTCCATTCTTACGGTTCTTCGGCCATAATGAGGTATTCAAGTTTTTATGCGAGAGTTTTGACACTAAAGAATGTATCGTTGATCTCTGAAGATAAAATATTCCGTTCCTCATGCAAAGTTTGACCTGAATTTTAGCTGTTGTGTCACCCCTAACCTTCGGGTCGAGAGGCTAATGAATATCCGCACTCTGATATCCTGCCAGAAGCGGGCGCTCGGCATGTTTAATTAACAGTCGACGTCAACACTGCAAAAATGGATGACATCGAAATTCCCCCTTTTCGCCCTTTGGACGATTTTATCAAGGAATCGGCCAGATTTTCTGCCCCAGCCATGGGTAATCCAACAAGATGGGCCAACCGAGTGATAGATAATTTGCTGTATTACCAGACGAATTATTTCCTCGTTCTTGTCATCATTTTCCTTATTGTTGGGTAAGTCAAGTGCATTGTTGATGCCCCATGCACTTTTATTTGTGCTGGAAATAATTAGTGATTGTGGGTTGGTGGTGTTGGAAATGGGCGTGGTCATTACACGTTTTTGTATGTAACTTGTCGATTGGCGTCAACATATTAAGTACACTATTATCTTAATGTAGGGGGGGGGGGAGTGGGTATGTGTCTTGACACTTCATAAAAGCTGTCGTTTATCATTGGATTTTAAGCTTTTATGCTTCGACTTGAGCTTCGAGCTCAAGTAATGAGTATGAAAACATTTCTAAACTCTTAATCTTATCTCAATATCTGTCGATATTGCAGATAAATTGATAAAATGACATTAATGATATGAAATATTCTTTTTATGTAATGCCTAATGTATTATTGGTTGGAATGATAAATACAAAATGTTGTCTTTTGATAGGGGTTAATAAGCAGCCAGGAAAAAAGTACATGTAATTCTTCCTAATCAAACGAATGTAATGTCGATGTTCTATCATCTACGTGCAATAACGCTTTCAAGTTGTAGTCTAGATCTATGTAACATTTATAATTTTGTATATAATTTTACATGTTCAATTTTCATTCCCAGACAAAAGAAGTGATACATTTTTTCATTTAAAGAAACAATAATCTCAATGTAATCTCAAAGTTATTTAGTTTTTCCTGAAAAAAAAATCAATTTGTAGATCTATTATTTTGGTTGATGTTTGTGTCAAGCTTCTGCCATGGGCATTTCGGTTATGATTAGGAATAGTATACAAATATACAACGACACTCAAGGATCTAGCTAAAACTATTCGCATTGAAGGAACATCAAATAGTATTATTGATGTTCCTGAGCGCGAATAGTTTTAGCTTGTTCCGAGAATGAGTCATTGTATATTTGTTTTATATCCCTTCCACCTGTATCATTCCTTGCACTTTTCTGTAATCTCACAATACTCACATTCACATCACATTTAAAAAAATTTTTTTTTTAAATTGCACGGCGCATGGCTGGAAACGTCTTTTCTAGTAAACTATTCTTTTTCTTGTTGTGTACACTCCTAATGCAACAATCTTACGATAAGGGATATAATAATTCATACTACACCATATTGTTTTCTTTCTTTAGATGTATAAATCCTGGTCAGATGCTATGGGGTTTGACCATTGTGATAGGAGCATTCTTTGGATTTGGTTACTGTTCTGCCAATAAGAGAGAAGTGAAGGATTTCAAGAAGGACCATCCAGTGGTCTGTTTGATCGTGCTCTGCCTTGTGATCTGGCTTCTCTTTTATTTCTTTGGCAGCATTCTTGTTCTTATCTGGGGATTGGCCGCACCAGCAAGTGGTAAGGCAAAATTGTTTCTTACAACCTCTCTGCAGGAAAACTTGTAGTCTCTATTGCCTATCTGCCATTTACGTCAAACACACATATTTATAAGTTACAACACATATCTTTATTTTAAGTATCATGGATGATAATCATTTTGCAAGAAGTCCAGAGATGTATGAGTCATTCATTTGCAGGCAATTATTTTAGTTGTTCACAAGCAGACAGTTATATGTATTCTAATTTCTATGCAGAGTATGTCTTTACATGTAAGATTTATATTGAGCAACAGAGTGTAATTTTGAAGAAAACAAAAAATAGCATAATTATTTTCTGTAAACTTGTAGTTCACTTCAAGTGAACTTGTAGGCATTATCTTAAATATGTAATTTGTGTGTTTTACAGAGTAAGATATACTTTTCCTCTAGTAGGAGCTCTGTGTGGATTTTCTATTGTAAAATAGAAAATCATGTAGTCTTCTCTTGTTTTGAGTGCCACTGTTCTGTATCAGTTGATTATCAGGATCTACATGTATCTATCTTTTTCAGTGATCTTTATCCATGCCTCCCTCCGGATGCGCAACATGAAGAACAAGATGAGCAAGAAGATAGAGTCTCTTGGTCTGAAAAGAACCCCAATGGGGATGATCCTCTTCACCTTTGGTCTCGAGGAGCAGGCCAGGTCGTGACTAGAGAGAATGGGGTTCCAACTGTGCAGCCGCAGACTGCTTCAGGGCAACGAGCACACATTCAGGCAGTGGGGTGAGGAGGTGGAGGAAAGCTGGTATCACACATCTCATAATGAAGTCACTATCCGTCAACATTACCACGCACCTGGTAAATTGGCAACCTTGGGAATACTATTCAAGAGTTTATTCCCATCTAGAAATAAATCTTTTTCAAATCAGTCATCTCAAAATTGTCCACAATCAGTTGCCCCTGTTGATCTTGGACAAGAGGCAAAGGAAGATGCTGTAGTGATTACCCAACCTAAAAAAGTAAAATTTATCTATAAACCTAAATTAGACTAATAATTTCTTAGTGCACATTTTGCATGGAGATTAAATCAGATCTATTTCAAGAAGTTATATTTATGAAAAGAGTCTGAAAATTAAATCATGTATCCTTACTTCCATATTATAGAATTTCATCTTCCTGCTAAATATAGTACGACTGAAATACAAGTTATTTAGAAAATAGAGCATGGGTATTTTGTACACTGCTGTTCCATAAATGATCTGGAAATCAATCCCGTAGATAAGCATAATTTCTTTCTTTTTTTCCCAAATTAAATTAGATGACTCCAACAAATAATTTTAATACAGTCTTCTTACATTTTTATTATACAATAATATGTAGTAGTTTATGGAATAAATACATTGTTTAGGGACAGTTTATTGTGACTAAAATGTGTGCACTTTTTTGTAATTAGTACCATACATAATATAGCCAATCTAATCCAGTTATAATGCATTCATATAATACATTATACATGGACTATATATTATACATATGTATATCTCTTAGTAGTTATTCAAATTATAGTGTTTGAATTGTTTTAGGAGTGCATTCATGGTCACAGGTGATACCTTTCCTGTGATGTTCCATCTTCAATTTGATTTGTAGAAAAATACACATATACTTGCCAAAAACATCTTTAACAAAAAAAAATTATTATCAAGAAACCTTCATTTAGTAGCACCATAAATGAAGAAAATATTCCCCTACCTATCTGGTCTCCTGTAAAATATTCCTATTTCCTTATTTTGCCATCTGAAAACTTATAGCAGTAAGAAATGAATATGCCAGTGAATGTACTATTAACATATTTTGTATAGTAATATTGAATAATATGTATGTCTTTTTGTAACTTTTGGACCAGAACATTGTCATTAAGCTTTCAATTTGCTTCTTTTCAATCAATGCCCACATTGTACATGCATGGGTTGTAGTAACATGTAGTTTCTTGTATTGCTGATCATTGGTTAAATTTGTCGGCATAACAATCACGGTTAGGAGGTCTCTTCTTACAATGTGGTAGGCTAGTTATGAGGAAGACAATTCATTTAAGATCTTCAAATATTTGAAGCATTGAGATAGTCTTTGAAGATGAAGAAGGAGCACATTTGATACATTTATCAGATCAATCAAGTCTTCACTACAAACCTTGTATACATATTTATTCAGCAATAGGAAGAACTTTGAGAGATGGAATAACAGCGTGGGAAACTCTTTTTATTCTTGATTATATATTTTCGATTATATATTTTCATCAGCTTGTGAAGTATCATGGTAACTGTAAACAGGCCTGATAATTACCCGATTTTTTTTTTCCGATTTAAAAAAAAAAAAAAAAAAATCAGATTTTTTTCTTTTTTTCTGATATTTTTTTTCTTTCTTCTGAATTGTCCCGATTTTACCCCTATTTTCTCGATTGTTCCTGATTTTTCACAATTTTCCCCAATTTTCTTACTAAAAAGGGGGGAATGTTGTTAGATGCCATTTTTTTCCCCTGAATGCTTTTTTTTTTTTAGTCAAGAGGGTGGGTGGTTGGGAAAAAAATAAAAAACCTATTTTTGTTCAGTGCTCACTATCACCCCTGTGTAAAGTAATTGGGTTGTAGCAGGTAGATCCATTTCATACATGTTGATTTTTAAATCAAAACTGAGAAAACAAATACATAATTGAATAGAATGTAACAAATCAAATGCTTCATTTAATAAACAAAATAATGTAAGGCACAAAAAGAAGAAAAGAGCATGTAGCTTTAATAGACTGAAATTTATGTTTATATTTTACCAACAGAAAAGTATTGTGAGTGACCAAAGGGAGTAAAGATATTCTTGTAACATTTTTATGCTGCTCATTAAATGTTGCCATATGTTTATTTATAATTGATGTGCATAAATTTATTTGTGCTACTATTATTGTAATTCAACTCTTTCATAGGGTGACCTGAAATGTTTAAGTTAAGGAACACAAAGTAAGAGTACAATATATAAGAACAGTATTTTTATTTTTCAAATATGTCTATTTATAACAATAACATATACAATTTAGTAACCTAGATGTTGTAGGAATCATTTGTGGTATGAATTCTAGTAGGACAAGTGGACAACATATTATTTCAATTATTTTAATTTTCTGACAGAGAAAAGGAAATTACTTGGGTTTTTATGATTTCAAAAAGACACAAACTTGTCTGTTGACTTATTGTGAGGGACATAACTGTGAAGGGACTATGGGGCTGGGCTGTGATACCATCCATTGAATATATTGGAAATGATTAAGAAGAGGAGCTTGTCGGTTCAACACTCCTTCTACCCCAACATTGTTAAATGATTCCACTGATAATGATGAAGGGTCCAAATAGTAGTTCAAGCGACATGTGTACATTACATGAAATATGTACTGAGGTCTACTGGACATATCATTGAACAAATTCTGTAGACTTGTGATATTTCCCTATCAACTTCATTCTATCTGTTATGACATTTTACAAATTTAAAAATTAAGTCTCTACGTTAATAGTAAGTTTACATCTTTTACCCAGCTCTCAATCAGGCATCTGCAAAAGTTTTACTAAGAGGATGCATTAAAGTGAAATAGCAATGTCAATATTGTAATTTTCTTGTTAGAGATAACCATAACAAAAAAAATATATTAAATCTTGTTCCCTGTACTGAAAAGAATAATGATATTTATATTAAAAATAAAAGCCACAGCAAATTCCTATCAAATGTCATTTTTATGTTTTACCAACATGATAACTTATCAATACACAAACATTACTTCCATTCTTATCATAACAACATCAAATCTGTATACGTATTGAAGTTGTGAATTTACACACAAACAGCAACATTTTCCTAATAGCCATATTTGAAGTAGATATGTAACAAACATAAAATATTTAAGTCAAATAAGAATAAGTATTATTAGTTGAATAAGAAGTTTTAATTGTATATTTATCATATACGTAATATTTGTTATGTTATTTCTTTAATGGTAAAGGTAAACACTGGATCATATTACCAATGTTAATTTTATTGAGGCAAAGAATAAACTTCAAAGTAAACCACACCGTAATTGTCTTATTTTTAAAACATCTGGAGCATTGATGAAACTTGAGAGAGATTGGAAGCAGTGTTTGTGGATGTGTATGTTGTGTTTTAGGAACGGGGAAATATCAACAAAGTCAAGAGGCTACACTCATTCCTATGCCAATTAGCTTTAAAAACGACAATGTCTTACTGCAGATAAAATATCTCTTCAGATCCATACCGCTTTATGTTCATCTCTTTTGTTGAAATGGAAAGTAAAACCGCTGGCATTGTTTAAAGAGAGTGAAATCCATGACAAGGGCTATGCTATCAAGAGGCAAGACTTTCAAACTGAAACCAAAATTTACTAAACCCAATTCCGACTGCAGATGAATGTACAAGTCCGCCCTCTGTTGCTGCATGGTTTCACAACTGCTTAATCGGAATGATTGTGATGAAAAACTAACATCCTGTATATACAACGAATTGTCAATATCAATCATGCAGATTACAGGAGAGATAGAATGATAGACAGAAAGAACATTGGAGGGATGTTCGGTCTTTAATTTCAATAAGACATAGAAAGGAGAAAGTATAGGGGAGGTACGTTAGGTATATTGCATAAGATTGAAGAAAAAAAAGGAAAATGAGCGGGGGAAATTAGAGAACAAGAAAGAGGGGGAGGAGGAGAAGGGGAAGGAGAAGAGAAAGAGAAGAGAGAGAGAGAGAGAGAGAGCCAGAGCCAGAGAGTCAAGTTGCTGTGTAAAAGCAGGGAGATGCATCTCCCTGGTAAAAGGTCGGGTCGTGAAACACATTGCACTTGGAATTAATGATACGGACGTCACCACAGACGATTTTTAAAAGGGTTAAAAAGATGAAATATTTTGGGACTTTGGGTAGTAGGAAAAAGCTGGAATGAAGGTCCATTTTAGCATGGGAATGAACGATATGATAAGAAAAGAAATGATAATATCAGTCCGCCACTTTTCATCCGTGAATGATTAACTTAAAATGCAAGGAAGGGGAATATCATCACTTCTTGAATAATTCCTGAGGGAACTATGTATTCAAACTGAACTTAAGCTTTCACTTTCTACGTAGATCTACAAAAATATCTCGCATGAAATTGACGTCATAAGTAACAGAACTTTGTGGACAGCACGTTGACAAAAGCTAATAATAAGACAGATCCTGGGACAGATCGTTATGGTTGATTTATAGATCTTAGTCAAGATTGTTAGCATACTTTTGCAGCGTGAAATTAATCATTCGTGTTTAACACTAAAAGAATATTAATAAGTAGCATAGCTACAAATGGCATGGGGGCAAGTGGCCACCATCTTATTGAAAGTATAGAAATGCACTCGGGCAAAAGTGGCGTAGAGTAGTATAGGGGCGCTGGAGCATGGGGCACGGGGAACGTATCTTCTATGGAACGGCGACAAAATCATTTTAAAAGGAAGGAAATGAGAAAAGGAGAGAGAGAAGATATGGGAGGGAAAGGAAAATGAAAGGAAGATAATCATGATAATA